>LPNX010523109.1:31317-60359 GCA_001517045.1 Pseudotsuga menziesii | reverse complement strand
CAACCTTTCATGATCATTTATTCCAAGCTTCCATCTCTGGCGTCGACTTCCACGTCTTTTCAACAATTGCAATGACAAATGTGTAGCAATGACATGATGACTATATGCATAACTGTATTATATGGTTCATACTCTTCAAATATATATCCATTCCTATTTTTTTCCACCTGTTTAAAATATTTTCCCTTAAGCACAATGGATCCTCTCTCAAAGTCCTGGCCATCACTGTCAATTATGTTCTCCAACAATTTGCATTTAATGGAAGTACATCGCAACAAATAATAGTCAACACTTTCAACATTGTCAGAAGGTGTTATAACAGCAAAGACAACACCTGTATGCCATTTTATGCATGTTCAAAACTTAAAATACATATTAAATTCAATTATTGTCTATTCAAAATATATATATATATATATCATTAATTTAATAAGTCAATATTTAAAAATATAGGTATATGTATGCATACCTTCACGTACTAAGCCCAAAATGATATCATAGTCTGAAGAGAATTGGGAGCCCTCATCGTTGTCTTCATTTGGAATATGCACTTGATTAATACTAACACGATCTAAAGGTTCTAAGATTGTTTGTCTCCATTCTTCAACAAATCCCTGTTGTATATTTACACAAGGATCTTGGAATTCATTCCTCGTGCAATATGGACAGTAACAAGCATGCTCTCTGATATGTAAAACCCAATCAGTGTGATATGTGCTTCTAATGGAATGAAGAGACCTTGTTCCTAGTACAATTTTACATGTATAGGCATGCTCACGATCAATATCTATTATATGCCAAAAACACCTTTGAACAAACTTGTTTCTCCTATCATTAGGATCTTGACACAAGTTATGTGTACACCAATCAAAAACACTTTTTGCATCTCGCATTGTGTCAGCATCAAATTGCAATTGATATCTTCCAAGTGCTCGCTTAATACAAGCTCCAGCTCCATCATGTTTTCCTTTTCCATGACCACTTTCAAAAAAGCTCCATGTATGTCGAATTTTTATGTTACGATGAAGTCGACACAACCAGAAAAATGATCTTGCTGACTTGAATTGTCCTGCACAACCATCTGACCAGACCCAATGTTCTTTGAAATTGGCACCCCTATCCTTTATAAGGGAATCAAGAAATATGTTGAAAGAATGTTGCACAAAAAGTGTATCATGATCTGAATCATCACTAATGTAAAAGTGAGCCTCTTTGATCACTATCCGTTGTTCTACTGTGCTTTGTATTCCATCTATGTGTTCTTTTGCATGCCTATATGATACATGGACCAAAATTGAAACTTGTTCTGAATGATAATATTGGATTTGTATTTCTTTTTGAGGAGAAAATGTGTAGTTCTCTGCAAAGTCAATGACAGATAATATGACACCAATTGGAAAGTGTCCCGACTAGATCGAAATTGTAAGTCCTGCCATCTTGCCATGTCGCTATGTTGCACATACTGGTAGATTTGCCTTGTCTTAAATGTATTAATGAATTCTTTGATGGGAACTTCATCTTCAACCAGTTCAATCCTTCTTGATTCACCTCCATGAGGTAATGGAAATGATACATACTTGAACATCTTCTGTTTGATCATATCATCTGAAGAATCATATATATAATCCTTCCATTTCTTCAAATTAAGACAATTGTCACATTTATTTTTGACACACTTCATCTTATAAAATATATCTCCTTCCCCCCTTTCACAAAGTAAACTTTTTATGAAATCAGAGGCATGCATTTGAGGGGCTTCATTTGTTGGTTGGAACTGTAACCTGTAATTATGAAATGCTCCATAATAATAACTGAACTAAACATGGTACCTGCAACAACATGTGTCACAAACTTTGTTGGGACGTATATACCAAGGCTTCATTGCCCCAAAAGTTCGTTGCCCGATAGTAATATCACGATGTGCATCCTGGAACTTGTGGAATAAATCTGTTTGTGAAATTTCTAGTAAGTGTTTTTGGTGCTCCTCCCTAACACCACGTCATATTCTATGCGTTAAAACATCCCTTCTGTTTGAGGAAACTCTAGAATTTTCAGTCCAGAAATTAACTACTACGTCGTGCCATTCATTTGAAACTTTGTCATTTCTAGGACACCTACATACTATTTCCCAACATTGGTTAGGTTTTATGGTTTCCAGTTGTTCTCTTGTATAAATTCTTCTTACCAATGTTCTTCTGCTAATATTAAGTACCTTTGATGTTGTAGTAACCAACCTTTTATTAGATGTCATTTTACTGACAATTGCTATCATAATAGATCTTCTAGCAGCTCTATGGTCCTTTGTGTGTGTTTCACTACCAATCAAGTCATATGATGACCTGACATTACTAACCACTGTATCATGATACCTTTATGTTATCATTCTGGTTGACACCAAGCAAAGATAATATAGGTCTCATCTCCTTCCACTGCAATAAGCATGTGAGAAGTTGGGCTTGAGCAAGTAAAGACTTGGGAGAAAAATATTCTTGATACAATTTACTTGTATGGTCTCGAATAGTGTGGTCAGCTATCTTCTCCCCAACATCAATTATATTATGAAGAGATGAAGGAAGGGTTGTTGGTATATGGCTCGGTAAATTTTGTCTATTACTTGATTCTCCCTCTTCCCCAACATCAATTCCATCTTGCATTTGTGTATCTTGGTTTTCAAATTGTGTATCCATGATGTTTGGTTGGCCTTCAAGATCTGCTTATTACTGGTTATGATTCCCTATTCTTCTTTTTGCATTCCTTTCTTCCTCAACAAAACGAGGACGTTTGCGAGCTGATTTTTTTTTCTCCTAGATTGGCTCCCCATCTTTGCACAATCTTCCACTGCTTATCCTGTGTTCACATTATATAAATCCAAGTTTTCACATTATATAAAATCTTGAACTATCGATTTTAAAACATAATTGATTATTGAATCAACACAATATACTTACAGTGAATGAAACCAAAGAACACAAAGTTTACAATGTTCATACTACAATGTGATGTAAACATATTTCAAAAGCACATTGCCAATATTAAACATTTTTTGTATTAACACTCAAAAATTTAGAATGTTGTGAATGGTTTCTTTTTACTGTCAATTGTAGCACATTCAAATTCCAATTTCATGTGATTTTTCATGAACAAGAAAAAAAAGAATGAATACTTTTTTTTCGCCACATGTAACAACATGATTATTTAGAAACATCAATAATCTCTTCAAATTTCATATGATTTTTCATGAACAAGAAAAAAAAAAATGAATAGTTTTTTCTCCACATGTAATAGCATGATTATTTAGAAACATCAATAATCTTTCCAATTTCATGTGATTTTTCATGAACAAGAAAAAAAAAGAATGAATGTATTTTTCTCCACATGTAACAACATGATTATTTAGAAACATCAATAATCTTTTCATGCATTAGTAACAACTTCTTTATCATACTATGCAACTTTTGCTTGGCCATGCAACTTGTGCTTTCTCTCTCACATATTATTCTTCACAAAATTAAGAATTACCATTTTGATTGATAAAGCCATAATTATCATACTTTGAAAACTTTTCCTTATCCATTTACAACCTACTAAATTTAACATTTAAAATAAATATTTTTCACTTATAACTACTTCCATTTCCATTAGCTACCTTACTTTGTAGCTATATAACGTTTTATAACATAAAGAGTTTATTAAAACATTAATTATAACTTCTTAAGACTATAAACTTTGTACATTATTCTTCAAATATTATTATATTTAATAATTCAAATAATATTATAAATAATTATAATAATGTATATAGTGTATAAAAAAATTAAACATTAATTTTATATATATATATAATTTAATTAAATGTAAAAAATTATACAATAATATAGTTTAAAATATAATTAAATCATTATATATTATATATATTTTTATAATTAAAGCAAAGCCTACAAAGCTTTGTAAAATTCGCACCAGAAGGGTCGAGGTCAAATTGGCCGGAAGGACAAAGATAAATCTGCAAAGCATTGGTTGGAACCCATCCAATCCGTTAGTGGCAAGAGAGCACAACTGAACAAAAATAGTGAGTAACCACAAATATTGTCCTAATCAAACCGCAAATAAAACCTTTCAATAATAGTGCAACCAAAAAGCCAGCTACAACACGGACACATGAACTACAGCACGGACACATGAAAGAGTACCATAAGATTAAAAAAAAATTTAACAAAATAATCATGTTTTTAAAAAAATATATATATAAAAGATTTTTTTTATCAAAATAATCATGTTTTTACAAATATTTTTTTAAGCCATCTTAAATTAGGGAAACACAAAACATTGTATAATTTTAAAAGAAACTAAAAAGTATATTTTTATGATAATTAATGAAGAAAAAAAATATAATTTTAAATACAAGTAATAAATATATTTTGATATTAGTAATAAAACAAAAATTATATATATTTATGAAAAAATAGTATTTTTGTTTTTTAATTTTTACACATAACATTATATTCCATTTATCTATTCAATAAGGAAAGTAATAAATTTTCACCACCAGCCACGAAAGTATATAGGAAGGAAAGTATATATATTTTGTAAAGAAAATAATATTTTTTATTATGTGTTTACATACATTCTATTTCATTTATCTCTCCAATAAGGGAAGTAAGAGATTTTCAAGTAGCTAACAAGGAAAGTATATATTTTAGGTACAAAATAATATTTTTCTTATTTTCATGGCTAATGACATATCCTCCAATACTGTAGCTAAATTTTAGGCTTGGGTTGCTTTGGTATATGGGTTGGGACTGTTAAACCTTTATAATACAACTTTTAATGAAAATCTTCACCTTCACAGCTATAGAAAACATATTAATTTTCCATATATTTTGTTAAAAATTTGTAATAAAATATACTTAAATGTGGTGATTTTAAATATGTAATTTTTTTTGGGTTTTTTCTATTATATAATTATATATTATTTTTTTTATATAATAACATAAAATAGATTATTGTAAATGTATTGAAAATGTTAATTATAAAAATGAAAAATAATGTTTAAATTTTTTTTTAAATCATTTTAACATTCTCTTGAATATTATTTTTAGATTCATAAAAAAATAGTCTATTTAAGCTTTTCACATAATAGATTTTTGGGTCTCGGTTTTATATATACTTATAAATTCTTATTTATATTAATATTTTAATAATAATTTAAATATATCATAAAATAAAATTTTAAAAATTGTACAACAATCTTAAAAGTGTCTATACAAACCTTGTTAAAAAAAATTGGAATAAAAAATAAAAATAAGTATAGATAGGGGGGGTCGCGGTTTTATGACTACTTATGAATGTGTGAAATAATAATAAATGACATTAAAGAAAAATGAGATAAATAAGACAAAAAATATTTTTTTTAATTTGAAAAAACTACGTTATAAAAGCTAATCCAAATTGAAAACTTTTGTTTCCTTACACCATTATCTAATTGTTGATGGATTTGTAGATATATGAACATATATTTTTAGTTCATTCATTTTTATAAAATTTCATTGTCGCAAAAGGAGAAAAAGTGAGACACATTACCATGCTTTTACCCGATGATGATGATGATGATGTTGATGTTGATGATGATGATGACGATGGTGATGATGATGTTCATGATGTTGATGGTGATGATGATGATCATGTTGAGGAGGAGGAGGAGGAGGAGGAGGATGAAGATGATGATGATGATGACGATGGTGATGATGATGTTGATCATGATGACGACGATGGTGACGATGATGTTCATGATGATGATGAGGAGGAGGAGGAAGGTGATGTTGATGATGAGGATGAAGATGGTGATGATGATCGATGATCAATGATCATGGTGATGATGAGGATGAGGATGGTGATGATGATCGATGATCAATGATCATGGTGATGGTGATGATGATCGATGACCAATGATCATGGTGATGATGAGGATGAGGATGGTGATGATGATCGATGATCAATGATCATGGTGATGGTGATGATGATCGATGACCAATGATCATGGTGATGATGAGGATGAGGATGGTGATGAAGGTGATGATGAAGGTGGTGATGATGATGATGATGACGATAATGTTGATGATAATGATGAAAATGATGTTAACTACAATGCGCACGCGTTTAGCTTTTATAAATCACACGCGTGTTTTGCTTTACTAAATCGTGCACGCATTTTGCTTTATTAAAGCGTGCTCACGTATTGGTTAAATTCAAAAAAAAATCCCACCAAATGACAAGGCCGAGCCTCTACCCATGCTTTCATGGAATTCCTATGCCTATGTGTCTGCTTTGTACTTTTCTTCGGATTCAACATGCCTATGCCTTGGAGTATGATAAACCATGGCTAATTCAACATTATATCCAAATTTCCAATATGCTCGTGTTTAGCGGTTTGTCTGATTATGCTGCACACCTCCATTTTTTATGAGATTTTAGAAACAGATATGGTTTTTTTTGCAGATTCTAAATATGTAAATTTTAACAAGAATACATAATTGTTTCTATTTTTTTCTTATTTATCTTTTGTCGTCACTCCTCAACTCAAGAAACACATTGTTAGTGTTTTGTCCATATCTCTTTCGTTTCTCAACCATTTAAAAAAAAATTGTATGGTGCACTAAAGAACACCAACCTTTACATGCTATAAAAAACCCACTTCCAAATAATTGCATTAAGACATTCAAATGTTGCACCCACAATTGACGTACCATTTTTGAGGTTTGATCTCTTAGATAATTAAAAACAAATTTAAAAATATTATTAAATTATTATTGAAAAAATAGTCGTGCACTATTCCTATATGTTCTCTATATGTATACCGGTTTTCGTAAGTTTATTCCATCATTTAGACACTCAGACGCTGCACCCATAAAAACATATACCTTATAATTTGTCCCAAAAGTAAAAAGTGCCCGTTAAAAAATATCTAACTTTATATAGTTAACAACATTTTCAATAGAAACAAATTATATATTTGGAAAGGTCATTCAATTTCCTGCATTTCTTGTTTTTAACTGATCGCAAGATTCATTGTGTAAGTGTCTCAAAATATCCATGCAAGTTGATGAATGTCTATTTTTTCAGTTTTGTATTGCATAGATCTAACACACCAAAAGAGACCCTCAACTTCTTGCACACACCCTTATTCCTTTGAGGTTGCACGAGCACATATATTGATGCTTGGATCCTACACAAACTTTGGGACATATTCTAAACAATACAAATGGCTTCACGTATGGCGTTGATTTCAAAAAATTGCTCATTGAATTTTAGAGCCTATGTGGTTTAGTTTCTATGTTTCACTTCACTCTGTTAAAAACACCTAGGCTCTGATGTATTAACAAGATTTTAGGCCACAATTTTTACACCTTGGGGATTGTATACTATTTAACTAGCATAGATCCATCTTGAAAGGGGATCTACTGAGCATAGAGAGGGATCAAATCTCTGAAGTTGAAAACCCCTTTTTAGAGTGGAAATGATGCAATGTTTATGGTTTTAATTTATCTAATTTGTGTAGCTTTATATATAGTTTAAATATTTTAAATCTAATTTGGGAAGACATGTTACTTTTATCATATTTGTTAATTTTTATAAATGACATGTGCTAGCTAGGGGTTGAGAAAGGAAGGAGTTACACATATCTCCCCTACTAGGTTGTATAATTCCCCTCTTCCTCGCAATAAATATGGAAAACCGCATACATATTATTCAATGTAATGGACCACTTCACAATCAAATAGTTCTATGTGAATAAAAATTAGTATTTAGTGAAATCAGGGAGACTTGTCCCAAGTAAACAGACTTTGAACTCCATGGATTTTTGCTTTGATCCATCCATCATGTTATAACACAAATACTGCTCATGAGGGTGAGGGAGATGATATGAAGGAAGCCATGGAAGCCAATATCAACTTTTGGTTCATGTTGCAAAAGTCGATATTATTTTTTGTTGGCCATGTTCATGCTTATGATTGCTTTGTAAGTTTTGATCACAAAGTCCTTTACAATTCCTCTTAGAATAATAGTCAATTTTATGTAACTTAAATGTTTGATTGTGGGTTGGCTTTGCAATGAAGGTTTTAACTCAGGTATTAAAAAACCAAGCCAATCCATGTGCATTTGTGATATTACTACACGGAAATTCTAATTATGCATTATATAGGCCCTACATATTAGTAGAAGATCATTTTGGCACGAATGCTAAACTAAGCACATCTCTCAACACAAGCCAAACTCTCATAAATTCCCAGGCTTTTGTGCTAACTAGACAAGGATTTTGTGTTAACTAGACAAACTGATTCTCACACATATAATTTTGGTTTAGAAGATACATTTCCAAAGATAGCTCAAAATTCAAGCAATTATTAAGCTTTTTCCCTGATTCAAATGTCGTGCGTTAATTCTCAAAGCAAAAAAATGTTGGGTTGCAATTTTCTGAAGGAAAGAAAAATCAAAACTTATCTAGTTACCAAGATTTTACTCTAATTAAATTTAATAGGTAAATTCTTAGATCCAAAAAAAATATTTGAAGGTTACAATTTACAATTCTCATAAAGAAAAGAAAACCACTTACTTGAGCAACTATAATTGTGAAGCAAGATAGCTAAGACACCACCCCGGTGAACAAGAATGAACGCTCACCCTAGCAACAACCATAGCGCAAGTCAGACCAAACCCTAAAATATCCAAGTTAAAAAAATCTTGGAGAAAAACTACAACAATAGAGTTTACCTCGAGTTTCAATGCCTAAATTACCAAGGTTTCCATGTAAAAAATAGTGAGACCACCCAACTATACAAAATACACCATTCCACATTAACACCAAGGAACTGCAGCCAGTGAATGATGAATGCAACATTTAACATGCATTGTAATTTGCCAGTAGAGATTGAAATTTCCAATCTGTGACCTGCCCATTCCATTTGGTTTTTTTTTTCTCGCTCAAGAATCCATGCGACAGGCTCCAAGCTCCATTCCAATTTCCACTTCCCTTTTCCTAAGACTCCAGGCGACCAGTGGCCCAGTTCCATTCAAAGTTCACATAAATGCACTGAGAACTCGTTGGTAGTGATCAGACTGGGCAGTCCACGATCACAAACTCACATGAATGATCACTTAAGGACGCAATTCATTCGTCCTGTCTGATAGTGACAATTTATGACAATGTTCAAAGTTATCAAATCTGGAACAATGTCTTCTTCTATCACAAGTCTGCAAACAGACAGCGTTGATTCATGCTCTTTCCCTCGAGCTAGGATACTCAAACAAATACTACAGGTGATGAGAGCGGGGATGGATTTAGATAAAAGAAGATAGTTGAAGGTGTCCACTGCCTCTTAAATCCTGTTTGTATGACAGTATGATTTCATGTCTGCATTGGAATTCAGAGTGTGGAAGAAATGTTAAGGAAGGAAAAATGTCTTCTCCTTCTGTATGGAGAGCATGGCCTTCATCATCGTTGAGACGCAGGAATGAGAATAATGTAAAGTGGGTAATACGTAGTGGGTAAGAGGAATGAATTACGTTTAGATTGAAAAGGTGGGTACAAAAACCACAGCGTGAAACCAAAATCACGATTCCTAGGCAACCAACGGCCCAGTTCCATTCAAAGTTCACATAAATGCACTGAGCACTTGTTGGCAGTGATCAGACTAGGCAGGCCGCGATCATAGACTCACATGGATGATAACTTAAGGGTGAGGGATGGCAGTGGACACACCACGCCGACACAACCTACAGGCATGAGGCTATTCACAAATTCAATGAAAATTGAAAGTATAATTTTATTGGCTATGGACCATGGTCAATGGGCCTAAGCCGTATCATCTATGGCATCTGCAGATTCGTTGATTGCCAACATCACCTTACTCGAGTATGTGACTATGCACTCTCCATTTCCACCAACGTTTAATAAATTTTATTGAAAAAATTAAATGTTTTTACAGTGACACCCTGGTCCGTAACTGAGTCACCTCACGTTCAGACTTCACTGTCATCTAGCGCTAAGAACCGAGTCACTGAGCCCATAGGGCCTCAACATGCCTCCACCGTTTCACTGCCAATTTGTCAACTACAACTAAGGTCCACCGTGACCTGTCTCTTGTCCAAGTCTTCCAAACTCTCACAACCCATTGAAAACCCAGGACGAAAAAAGTTTGGGGTTTCTCTTCCATTGTCAATGTACACTGTTCTGCTTCATTTCATTGTTGACGGGCTCTCCATGAAACTGAATTTTTTTGGGGAAAATTTCGTCATGGCCTTCTATGACAGGTAAACAGCCCTATGACGGGAACTGAACGCTTCAAATTTGAAGCCTGAATTTACTTATACCACATCATTGCATTACAATACATACAAAAATTGGCGACCTTCAGGAATCCAGGTAAGGACCAAAGGGCATTTCACTTTGAAGGGTCGTGAGAAATTGGATATGTAAAATAAATCATTCTTTTTATTTGAAAATGTAAGTATACAATAAAATTTTATTATTTATTAAAAACAATGTATAAAAAAAAATGACAATAAGAAGAAATCCCAAGTGATTCAACATTTACATGGAATTAGTGAGTAAACCATGTAAATGATGATTTATCACGTCCAAATTCTTTTTATGGCAGATTACTCATGAGTTAGCATAGAGGAGGAGATACTAAAAGTGAAGAACATGCACCAGTGATGGAAGATGAGATTCGGAAAAAGCCCATTTAGAAAGAGATTGGTGCACTTGTTTTGTTAATGTGAAGATAGAGATAACGGTTAGAAGTATTGGTTTTTTGTATTGCGTTGTTCTTTGGCCTATTTATTTTGTGAGGGGAAATGTTTGTTCCTATCATGAGGAAACGATTAGAGTAGTTGAGAACTACTAACAACCTTATCTGAATGCATAATATGAAATTGGGGATGAAAGTAGCCTCATGGGGTAATAAAGCTTAATTATGTCTAGAATCGTTTTGAGAAGAGCTCCACTACTAGAAGTGCTATGTTACAAGGCCAAAAGCTATCAAGCATCGTATCCCTAACATTAATACTAAAAAGATGATTTTTGTCTAGTGCCAAGGTATACACCTAAAACTAGTGTACTACTAACATTGTACATCCTTAGAAAATTTAAAATTGTTGGTCTTTCAATGTGACCACTTGATAGTTACCATAACCAATGGTTAAAAAAAAAACATTAAAGTAAAAAAAAATAGAAGAATAACTTTACATGACATTTTACCTTACCTGTTTTGAAATGAACTTGTCTACATGCTATTAAAATCATTGTATTATTATCTTTCCAACTAAAAACATAAGTTTTTCCCAATCCACATTTCCATTAACTACCAAAACAAGTTACAAATACCATGACAAAGCTAATTGATATGTTTGTCCATATGGACCAAGTTCATGAGTAACTAGTCATTCAATATCAAAATCCACCTAATCCCTAAGCATCGTCTTCACCATAATAAACCTAAACCTAAGTATTAGAACACTTGAAAATATCCTTCCAACTTTTGTCTTGAGTCAACTAACATCTAGATGTCAAATGAGAGAGATTGATAGCAATTCTCATTTCTCTTTTCAAAACTCACTGCATATAATTATTATTCAAACAAATTGAAAAATTATCCTTTAAACTTCAATGTGGATCTTACTAGTACCTGGATCTCACACAAGAAGGAGTTTGAGAGGGCTTCCATAGTTATGTTTTCAAAGTTCCATCTTATATTTATGTGAAAAGGTTAGACAAAAAAACATGGACTATTATATAATGATAATCTCTTTGTGAACCTTACATGATTCAAAAATGTCATTTTGAAAAAAATATATTTACAATCTCTTCTCTTAAATTATGGGTTGAAAGGTTTGAGGATTGGTATCCAAGGTAATCGTAGCCTCCATTTGATATGTCGACATTACAAACCTTTATCAAGGTTCCTCATCAAGACAATGAGTTGAGTTAAGTAACATATACAGTTTTATTAATTTATATACTTATCAACACATTTCAAGAGAAAACTACGATAATGTCTACTATATAACTAAGACCAATGTAATATCCCTCTCCTATGCCCTGGAATATGTTGTAATTTTTCATATTATTGTACTTGTCTCGGTGAGGAGCTCAAGGCCAAGGCCCCACCAAGACAACACCTTGTGGCTTTTAAGAAGTTAACTATCTAAGTGAAAATACTTAGATGATAAAAATGCAATGACACATCTTAACAAGGGCTAACTATTGGATAAAGAAAACTTAACCCAACACAAGACGCCCGCCCTGGCAGAATATTAAATCCTAGTAACCTTGACGAAAGGGTTGGGGGCAGGTTAAAGAAAGAACCAAGGAGAAATTAATTCAAAGAATATATATGAAAGAACATTAAATATACTGAGAGGTCAATTATTCCACACATGTGTATATTTTATATATATATATATATATATATATATATATATCGGTATTATATATAATGTCACACCTCTTATAGTGGAAGGAATGACGTAAAGGGCATTATATATAATAATGGACAATCGTTTCATGCATAAAAATAAGGGTATTATATATAACGGTGGTAAAGGGCATTATAGTGAACAATCTTTACATATGGATAATCGTTACAAAACGAATACCTATATTAAATGGAGTATGAATTCTATCCTCTGTTTTAGCCATGGGTTAAGAGCCATTACAGAATTTTAGTCACCGACTGACATATCATTTACTCACCGTTAAGACAATAAGAGTGGAAACGGTTGTTAGAATTATGAAGGCCTGTTATTTACTTCCCCCAATTTGTGATAAGGGACGTGGGCCAGCACCGTTGGTGGAGGAATTTAGGGCATGCTCGCTATGAGCTGGAGGGAAACAAAAAAATATCTAGGTTGGAGGTAGGCTATAAGGTATGCGTTAGAGAGGGAGAAGGGGGGATGGCTACCCGGGTGAGGAGACTCATCTCTGCGTATTGAGAAAATTTCTTTCTGTGTGCTGAGGAGGAATGCTAATTGTGACCTGACGGAGGCATCCTCGTTGCGTATGAAGAGATATCTTTCTTTCGGTTTTCAGTGTAGCGAATGTAAGGATCTGGGCTTCCGGGTGAGATTCCAATAGCGCAGATCAGTAAGTTAAATGGTAATATAGATTCAGGTAAGATCCCATACTCTATATTTGATAGAGCCACACCATTATGGGTTGTGGTGTTTTTGTTGAGAGTCGACCCACTTTCTGTTGAAATGCTGTAAATTTTTATAGAACCGGATCCATTCTTCCTTCAATAGAAAAGGTGTGGACCCTCTACGTTTTGCAGGAACTCACTGTGTTGCACCATCATTTGTTTTTTGAGTTCTGTACTAAATTCTAAATGCCCATTTTACGTATTGGATCCGAGGCTTTTAAGCATACCCTCACCTGTATCTAACTCTGAAGTCGTCCTCATGATTTGGCTTAGATCTTCTGAACTTCCAATAGGCGACCTTACCAGCTATTTCAAAAACTGGAACATTTTTCCAAGTCGAAAATCGTGGTGCACCGAAACAGAAAAGAAGTGCCTTTGAGTTAGCTTCTGCTGCCCCTCGAAGACTAGTTGTGGCTTTAGGTATACCAGTTGTGGTTTGGGTACACCGGTTGGCTGCTCGATTAAATAATTTTAGGATGATGACATGTTATTTGATGTGGTTTGAAAAGGAGGAGTTTTGAAGTAGTTTAAGAACTACTTGTGTGAAAGGCTAATTATAAAATGAGATGACCCCCCTAAAATGTTAATATTATATATATTTGTTTTGCTTCTCAAATAGAGGTATAAATAGTTTTAAGAATTAGTTGCGTGAAAATTTAAGTGTAACATCTAACTTCTTTTAAATGCTAAAGGTTAGGGTTAACAGTAATGGAATATGCTCCTTTTAAAGGATAAAGATTAAGTGTTAAGTTTACTCTAAAAAGGTTTAAGGTGCATATTTTAGTCAATTATATATTAGTTTGAAGAACTAAGAATGTAACCTGTTAAGGATCAAAAGACTAATGACAGATTTATGGTTGAGGATTAACTCTATACCCTTTCTAATTAAAAGACTATGGAGGTCTACCAAGCGCATATGTGTAGTATTTCATAAACTTCACTTGGAAGTTTAAAATGATGAGATTTTGAACTTTTTAAAAGGTAATGATAATGAGCTGATGGTAAGGTCCTAAATAGGGCTGTCGAAGTTAGAAGTGTCTCTCTGCGTAGAGCCTTGAGGAAAAATAAAACCGGCCATGAATGAGCCGTGATTTTTGTAAGCACTCTCTTTTGATAAAGAAAATAAAAGAACAAACAGATTGGTGGATGTAGCCTCGTGGACGAGGTGAACCACGTGAAAACGGTTGTCTCACTCTTGTATTATTATTATGTTGTGCATGCTTGTTTTCTTTTACATGTTGATGGTGTTAAAATGCTGTATAAATATTTTTGGGTAAAAGATTTCTAAATTTTTTTTATATTGGAGACTTCTTAAATGGTTTTTTGCTCTGAGGTATTTTAGGTAGATTACAACCAATCCCAAACCCTAAAAACGTTAATCTAGATAATAAGGAATTCTAAGTTGTGAATAAAACAATAACACTAAATTGCTACAATGATTCTAAACTTAGAATAGAATAAAAATCTAAATTAAATTTATTAATATTAAATATTTTTCTTAATGAATAAATTGTGAATTACTTAACCTATTAGTGAGTTATTGGCCATAACCTAAGAAATATTTAATGTAAAAGAATAACCTAAATTATAATATCTCATTTACTCTAGTATAACCTAAAAGGAATAATTCTAATAAAAATTAAAACTTCAAGATTAATATACTACAACTTAATCTTGTATTTCTATCTTATATTTTTATAATAAAATTCAACCTCCATTTCATTAAAGAACACTACAATAATTGAAGAGAGGCATTGTTTTGAACAATGTAATTGAGGGCAATTATGGTAAAAAAATGTTTTTGTTTTAGCAATTCATCCCTTTGATTACTTTCATATTCAAAGGTAACGTTTTTTAATTATTTTTTTGTCTATTACAATTTATAGTTTATGGTCAATTTTGAATGTACACAAACTTATTGAAATTGGAAATGAAAACAAAATCATTTTGAAGCAATAAGTGTTATAACCCAAAGGAATAATTGAGACTAGTCACAATAGTAAGAGGGAGATCTACCCCTCTAGGTGGAATGCACCATGAAAGACAAATGATCTTCCTTATGTAATAATAAAAAACTCTCCTCTCCCTATATATTGCTTTCAGTGCATGTAGTTCCTATAATTTAATAAAAATTAGTTGGAATTCCTGTAGTGCCTATAATGGTCGAGTCTATCTTTTCATGAACTATTCATGAACAAATCTATTTATCCATCACATAGGCAAGAGTAGGTTAGTAGGTAGACTGTAGTAAGGGAGGGAGCACAAAGCAAGAACCAAAATCAATACAAATTGAAATGGTTTACATCCAATGCATACATTTCATGTCTTATCCATGTGGCCTCCCTAATGTACGGGTTATCCTCATAAAAGTAAATACCTTCTATGCCCTTAATTATATAAATCTAAAAATTGGGGGAAAAAATCAAGTCTCTCCAATATTGACATCTTTTCCTAGTTATTTTACGGAAACACTTCAAATTCTCCAACAAATATCAAGTATTTTAAACTTTTAATTTTGTTTTTGTTCTCTTATGGTTTATGGTTTTCGGATGCACACAAACTAATTGTAAAAAAAAAAAAACCATTGCCAACACCTAAATGTTTTAGGAGCAACAACTATTTATTCAACCTCCTAGAGCCCACAAGAGATGACTATAATACAAACTCGATTATTGTGTGGAAACCTATAATTCACATCTCTATGGCCCTCGCATGATTCACATTGGAAATCGTTGGGGCATCTTTCACCATTCATGTCATGGAGCAAGATCTGATACAAATATGGAGACACACACGTGGATACAACATTATTATTATTTTAGCTAATGCAGTTCCACACATATATAAACCAGTCTCTACTCTCCTGATCTGTGGAGCATATAGTTTATTGAATTTAGATAAGGGACAACTCTATCAGGCCGATGAAAAAGTCGGTCATTAGGTCATTGATAAAATAAGGAATTGGAATTTGGAAGGACCTTTGAATGGAGGATTGATTCCGCTCGATGGTGGCTCTATTAGTTAAGTTTGATTGGGCCTACCTAAAAGAAAAAACCTAGAATGTAATACCTAAAGAATTCAGGAAGCAAATTGTTTTATCAACCCTAAATTCAACAACTATTTTTAGAATTGAATCGTCTCCTCCCCGGATGGTCAATTCGAAGTGATCAAACAAAAGCCCCAATTTTAGGTGGATTATGGATAGTCCCTCCAATATATATCGAGTTTATCTGCCCTATCAGAAAGGTTAAGTATTTATTAGTCCACTACAAGGAAGAAGTTAAAATTATCCAACAAATATCACTACAAGTTGGCTATCTAGTGTCTACCATAGTCAACAAGAAAGAGGAATCATAAACATGCCCTTGGGAGGTTTGCAATAGCGAGGTAATTGAGATCATGTTCTTTGCTAGCTCACTGCACTCCAATCCCTCATTCATGAACGTCTGTCGAGGGATTCCCTTGTTTAAATATACTGGTAGACAATTTGTACTTCTTGTTTCCATTATTAGAAGGCTGACAGGAAAACAGAGGGGTTGGAGTCTACAACATTTATAGTGTCGTTTGTAAAATATTTTATCCTTTCAACCTTTGGATTTCATTAAGGAAATTGGAATAATTCAAACACTTGTATTCAAATATTTTTCTTTCTTTCAACCTAATGTTTACAATTCACTGTAGATAAAGAGCATTGACAAATTTGGAACTCAAGTACCAAGTTATTTCTTCTTGATCCTCCGTCGAAATGAGGTTGTGGTCCTAGAATGAAAAGTATATATTATTTTGGTTATGATTTCATTTAAATACTTGGTTTTTTAAGGTTCATCTATTGAGTATTTGAGACAGTAATTACAGTTTTGCGCGGTGGCATTTGTGGAGCATGTGACAAATGGTTTGATATGGAGGTGGAAGAGGGTGATATTAATTTTCCTTCGCATGAATCTATTCCCTTGTGTCCTTTACATTTATTCCTTTGGAAAGTTTCCCTACAAACCCACTCTAAATTTTGGGATGGAGCGCCACCTGTATGGCTTCATAGTTGTCAAAATAAAGGGTTCTCATGATTCAGATGGTTGTATGCTTATTGTTGAGAATATACATAGCTCTCTGTTTACATGTTAGAACCCTCTAAGTGCAAACAACATTAGATCTATGGACAAAATTTATGTTGATTCCCTACCTAGGGAGGAGGATATGCTCGAAGAAATTTAGAATGGGGTGCAAGATTTGAATATTTCTATGGTTGATTATAAAAAAATGCTTGGTTGTGCGTATGAGGTTTCTAAGGATGTTATGGAAGAGAACAAAAGAATTTTTCTAGACATTTGTGCATGGAGACCCATTTGGAAAACTTGGAGAGTGGTTATCATGTGCAAGTGGGAGAAGTCAAGGGAATTTGCCACAAGCAGTCGGAAATGGAAAGAGCAATAGGAGGTAAGCTAGTGGAGTTCTGTAACGCCATTGTTGATATGAGGCGTGTTCATCAGGAGTAGATGATGCTTGCGAATGAAAGGAATGAGGCTCGATATGTCCATCTCAAAGAGATTATGGGAGGAATAAAAGATGAAATTAGCTCGCTTGGTAGAGGAGATGATAGGCCTTGCTAGGAACATACTGAGGTTTCTCCTATGAAGAAGGTTTCCACGATTTAGCCAGCTGAGGATGTTAACGTTGTGAAGACATGATTTTCTTCTACTATGAGTCTTTTTGTTAATGTTTTTCTATTTACTATTATGTGGCCAGAGTATTAGGATTTACTCTGTTAGGAGGAATATCATGTTTTTTGGAAAGATTTGTAATCCTCTATTTAAATCTTAGAAGTTCCAAGACTTGAAATTTATGGTTTTGATGGTTAGGCCTTACAATATGTTCCTTTTTTAGAGGTGGGGGTATATGTACTCTTTTCCTTTTTAATTTAAAAAAAAAGAGCGCTCTTTAAAATATTTTAAAAAGTTAAGAACTTAAGAGCAATAGGAAATAAGCATATAAAGAAGATATGAAATTAAGGGTAATACTATATTAGTAACTACTCTTACAAAAATACTTTTTCTCGTTTCTGTTAAAAAAAGAGAACTCTTCAAAATATGTAAAAAAAAATTAAGGAATTAAGTGCAATAGTAAATAAGCATATAAAAAAGATATAAATTAAGAGTAATAGTAAATTGATAACTACTAACTTTTATTATGAATTTTATTTTTACTTAATAACCATTAAAATTTACTTTATATTTTTTATTATAATATCTAATCATGTAAAAAAATTAACAAGCATCAAAAGAAGCTCAATAATATAGTGTTTTATAATATAAATGTATAGGGGTTGCCTCACTGAAGAGGTCCTATGTTAATTAGGTTAATAAATGTATTAAAAAAGATTAAGTTCAATTCTTTTATATTAAAAAAGAAAAAAGAATAATAAAATTAATTAGCATAATAACTATTCTTTTAAATAAAAAGAATATTGAATTTGAAAAGATTAAGTTTAATACTTTTATTTAAAAAAGATAAAATATAATAAAATTAATTAGCATAATAACTGATCTTTTAAATAAAAAGAATTTTGAATTTAAATGTTTCTCAATTTATGTTTAAGATCAAAATCTAAGATATCACTTAATATTTCAATTTATGTTATTATAATAACTTTTATCCAAAAATAAATATGTAACACTAAAAATTGTTGGTTAAAGATTTTTACATAACTTGAATTCAACCCTAAATTTTAATTTTATAATGTAGTGATCTTAAACAAACATAAATATGTTGCAATAGATATTGCTAGTTAAAACTTTGTATTTGATTTGGGTGTTCAACCCTAACTTTAAGAAATAAAACCTAACACCTTTCTTTATAAGCCTCATTACTTTTTATCATATTTTCATAGATTTCCTTAAGACTACATAGTGAATCATGAATTTTTTATACATTTTCTTCATAGTGTAGTGTAAAATGTATTTGAATGAATGAAATTAAGATTTCAAATTATCTACAATGTAAATATAAACTTAAAATGATCACAAGTTTGTTATATTATTTTAATGTTTGTATTGAGAGAAGTGAGGTGCTCTCTAGAAATCCAAAAAATATTTAAAAAGATGAAAAATATAAATTACATATCGACTTAAAAAAAAACTAGCATAAATCCATTTTAAACCCAAATCTATCAAATAAGGAGAAAGATCTAAATGGTAAGAAACTGAGTTATTTTTTACTAATTTATTTGTTAAAAAAATCATTTATTTCATTTATAAAAATATTAAAAAAAATTGTATATATTCCATGGAAAAAATAGAATAAAATAAGTATCGATGTACAACCTTTAACAACAATTCTTTGTTGCCTTGGATTCCATATGTCATCTACTTCAAAATTGATATGATGGATCCCTTTTGCAAGAAATTGATGTCATCTACTTCAAAATTGATGTCATCGACTTCAGAGTTCATTACACCTTGATTTCAGGGTTCTCGTTAAATTTTCAAATTTCATCGGGATTTGAGCACAGAAATGGTATCTTTGGATACCACAATCTAAAATCCTTTCCAAAACACTAAAATAATCCTTTCCAAAACACAAAAATAGTTTTGCAAATTGCAAAAAAAAATTGTGGGGATCAGGGTTGATATTTCATTTCATCTCAACTCTTTATACTGATTTTTTTTTAATGTTTTGAACTTTTATTTATGAATTTTTATTTACTGACTTACATAACATGTCCATTAAAAAAAATTTATCCTAAAATTATGAATCTATACTTTCGTCATCAAAGAAAATCATTTTAATTTTACAACATGTAAATCATAATTAGGAATCAGAGATAGGTCTAGACTTCTACAATATTGGATTCTTGAAATTGATCAAGAGTTGGTTCTTTGAAATGGTCCAAAATCAGAATAGGTAACAGTCACGAGTAGGCAACAACATTAACCTATCAACAAATTAACTAGTAACAATTAAGAAAGTAGTGTTGTAGTAAATGGCTTAGTAACAATTAAGAAAGTAGTGTTGTAGTAGGTGGCTGGAATTAATTCCAACATTAATAACCAGTGTCTGAATGTAGCATCCATAAGTGCAACATTCATAACTAGAAACAACCACATTAAATTAATTAAGGTGCCTGAATACGTCGATAGGCTTAAATTTAAGCACATACTATAGGCAAAAACATTAAAAGTATGTGCCTAATTTAGGCCTATCGACGTATTCACATACATTAAATAATTTAATGTGGTTGTTGCGAGTAACCGATGGACATGTAGGCATATCTTCAAAGTATTAGTACCAATAATATTATAATATTATTTAAATAATTGTAATAAGATTATATTTAATTAAACAAAATAATCTCTTAATAAAACAATCTTAATGAAGTGATTTGATTTGATTAATTAACAATGTAAAAATTAATTATTAATAATATATTTTAATTATGATGTTACATTTTAATTAATTAATTACGTTAGGGATATCTTCTTTAATTAAATTACTATATTCAAAGTAATAATGAAATATTATTAATAATTCACAATAATATTATATATCATTCAACACCTAGGGTTATATCATAATGTCTATGGGACATGAATATTATAGGGAAAAAATTGGTTATATCATAATGTCTACGAGATATGAATATTAAATATTAGAGGAAAAAATTTCTAGATTATGATAAGTGTGAACATAGGTATTTGATTTATTTTCTTGATTCATGGTTAATATTCGACTTAATGAAGACTATGGTTGTACATAGAGATTTTTTTTCTTGAGATATATTTTGATCATGCTCAAAGAAATTTTAAGGTATAAAAGAAGAAAATAATGTATTTATATTTCAAAATGAAAAAATAAACTCTATATCAAAATTATTAATTAATATTATGAAAATTTAAAGTCTAAAACATTACCTTTAGAATTTAGTATAGTAATTTAATAAGATATAATATGTTTAATGATAAAAATCATATTTTATTTAAAACAGTGTATTTTTCTCATTGAATATATATATATATATATATATATATATAATTTCTAAACATACAAAGACACATTATTAATGTGTGACATCTTGGGTTGTGGTTACATATACCAACCAAATGTTGTCACAAACCATGGCTTAACGTCGTAATGTGATGTAACCATTGATAACGTCGCAGTGAAACGTAAACCTTGATAAACATCACAATGCGACATAACATTCTACATTACTATGTAGAATGTGGATAGTTTAAACCATTTCTTTTGTCAAACGACTATATATATATATATATATATATAATTCTTCCAACATGATGGCGAATAATCTGACACAAGTGTTGAGGAATTGTGAATTTCAATATCCATGAATAAATGTTTCGATTATTGTGATGAATGTCCCAATGCAACAAAACCACTAAGGAATGCACTATTGAGGAATGTCACAATCCAAAATAAGTATTAATCAATGTCGTAATATCGAAACATTGTTTGTGTACACAGATGAATGTTTTTTGCTTTTCAAAAGTAAAAGTCATAACATGAAAGAAAAATACATCATTTTGGCCATACTTAACCATGGTTGACTTTGGTGAACCACGTGGTCATAGTTCATAACGAAAAAATAAATTTTGTAAACATCCAAAGACACATTATTAATGTGTCACATTTGGGATATTATCGCAATGTGACATAACCCTTGATAAATGCCACTAATGTAACATAACCTGTGATAAACGTCACAATACAACATAATTCTTATTAAACGCCCACTATCACATTATTAATGTGTCACATATTGGGCATTATCACAATGTAACATAATCCTTGACAAATATCATAATATGACATGACCCTTCATGAATGTCGCAAATGTAACATAACCTGTGATAAACATCACAATGTAGCATAACGCTTATTAAATGCCCCTATCACATTATTAATGTGTCACATCTTTGGTTGTGTTGACATATACCAACCAAACACTGTAACAAACCATGGCTTAACATCGTAATGTGATATAACCCTTGATAACGTCGTAGTGAAATGTAAACCTTGATGAACATCTCAATGCGACATAACATTCTACATCACTATGTAGAATGTGGATGGTTGAAACCATTTCTTTTGTCAAATGACTATATATATATCAAGAAAATTCTTTAAAAAAAAAAACTAAACATACAAAGACACATTATTAATGTGGGACATTTTGGGCATTATCACAATGTGACATAGCCCTTGACAAATATCACCATGTGACATAACCCTTCATGAATGTCGCTAATGCAACATAACCTGTGATAAACGTCATAATGCGACATAACGATTATTAAATGCCCAATATCACATTATTAATGTGTCACATCTTTGGTTGTGGTTACATATACCAACCAAACGTTGTAACAAACAATGGCTTAACGTCATAATGTGATGTAACCCTTGATAACATCGTAGTGAAACGTAAACCTTGGTAAACATCACAATGCGACATAACATTCTACATTACTATGTAGAATGTGGATGGTTTAAACCATTTCTTTTGTCAAACAACTATATATATATCAAGAAAATTCTTACAACATGATGGTGAATAATGTGACACAACCATTGAGGAATGATGAATTTCAATATCCATGAATAAATGTTTCGATCGTTGCGATGAATGTCCTAATGCAACAAAACCATTAAGAAATGAACTATTGAGGAATGTCGCAATCCAACCTAAGTATTGATAAATGTTGTAATATCCAAACATTGTTTGTGTACATAAATGAATTTTTTTCACTTTTCAAAAGTAAAAGTCTTAACGTGACAGAAAAATGCATCATTTTGGCCATACTTAACCATGGTTGACTTTGGTGAACCACGTGACCATATTTGATAATGCAACAAGAAATTTTCTAAACATCCAAAGACACATTATTAATGTGTCACATCTAGGGCATTATCGCAATGTGACATAACCCTTGACAAATATCAAAATGTGACATAACCCTTAATGAATGTCACTAATGTGACAACTTTCCTATCCTTTTAGCCAGTCAAAATTATAATAAGCTCGGGACGCTTCTTTCCAAGCTCTTTGAGCATAGAAATATAACTTTAAAACAAACTAATTAATTCTCTTCTTTAGGTCCGATAGACCAAAGTTTGGTCTCAGGGGACGTTAACCATCATCATCATCATCAACAACAACATAACCTGTGATAAATGTCACAATGCGACATAATGCTTATTAAATGCCCACTATCACATTATTAATGTGTCACATCTTGGGCATTATCGCAATGTGACATAACCCTTGACAAATATCACAATGTGACATAACCCTTCATTAATGTCGCTAATGTGATGTAACCCTTGATAACGTCGCAGTGAAACGTAAACCTTGATAAACATCACAATGCAACATAACATTCTATATTACAATGTAGAATGTGGATGGTTTAAACCATTTCTTTTGTCAAATGACTATATATATATATATATATTCTTACAACATGATGGCGAATAATCTGACACAAACATTGAGGAATTGTGAATTTCAATATCCATGAATAAACCATTGATAACGTTGTAGTAAAACGTAAACCTTGATAAACAACACAATGCGACATAACAATCTACATTACTGTGTACAATGTGGATAGTTTAAACCATTTATTTTGTCAAAAGAATATATATATAAAGAAAATTCTTAAAGAAAATTTCTAAACATCCAAAGACACATTATTAATGTGTTACATCTTGGTCATTATCGCAATGTGACATAACCCTTGACAAATATCACAATGTGACATAACCCTTTATGAATGTCACTAATGTAACATAACCTGAGGTAAACGTCACAATGCGACATAAAACTTATTAAACGCCCACTATCACATTATTAATGTGTCGCATCTTTGGTTGTGTTGAAATATACCAACCAAACACTGTAACAACGGCTTAACATCGTAATGTGATATAACCCTTGATAACGTCACAGTGAAACATTAACCTTGATAAACAACAGAATGCGACATAATATATAAAGAAAATTCTTAAAGAAATTTTCTAAACATCCAACGACACATTATTAATGTGTCGCATCTTTGGTTGTGTTGACATATACCGACCAAACACTGTAACAATGGCTTAATAATGTGATATAACCCTTGATAACGTCGCGTAAACGCAAACCTTGATAAACATCACAATGCGACATAACATTCCACATTACTATGTAGAATGTGGATGGTTTAAAGCATTTCTTTTGTCAAACGACTATATATATATAAAGAAAATTCTTACAACATGATGGAAAATAATGTGAGACAAAGATTGAGGAATGATGAATTTCAATATCCATGAATGTCACAATCCAACACAAGTATTGATAAATGTCGTAATATCAAAACATTGTTTGTGTACACAAATTTTTTTCGCTTTTCAAAAGTAAAAGTATTAAAAACTCATTGTATATTTATTATTATACAAAGTAGATGTTTGATTAAATAATATTTTTAGAATAATAATAATAATTACACATTAGATATAATAATTATTTGTGTAAGCCTTCCAAGAGTATGGTTTAACAAATTGTTTTCAAAAAAAGCAAAAATTTACATTGTATATCAAATTATGATAAGATTTTGAGTTTCATTGTTGGATGGCTATAAAATTTTGTTTGTGGAAAGAAAAAAATTCCTCCCAAAAGTGTATTATTCTTATAGTTTTGTAAGATAACAATTGCGGTGACATTGCCACCTCGTGGCTCTTGTTTTAATTTCTTTTATTATATTGTGTACTATATTGTTTGAAATTAACAATTAACTTGCAAACCAAGGCTATATTGTGGAAGGTTATATTATGACAATATTGTTTGAAATTAACAATTAACTTGCAAATCAAGGTTATATTATCAAATCAATGTTTATATCATTTACAAAACAAAATTATTAATTTTGTTTTTCATTTTCCACATATTCTATTTAATTAAATAATTATAAAAATTATAAACTAAATAATAAGTCAATTTTTGTTTAAGACAACCAAACAATATTCTTTGACCATATTTTTTGAATAGAAAGGACTAATAAAAACTTCATCGATACACTTTTAATTAGACAAGCATTAATATGTTAGAATTTTGGGGTGGACTACTATCTATGTTTTTTTTATCTATGGACTAAGATGAGACAAGTGTCTTATCGAGATTTATTTTATGGTAGTCTTTCAAAATTCGATATATATATATATAACTTGTAACTAATGAATGGATAATTTGTACTTCATGAATAGATAACTAACTGTATATAGTAAATAACTAATATGAAATATAAAATATATATATAATAAATAATGGTTGACAAATAAATAACTTGTACTTAACTAACTTGTGGCATATAAACTCTCACCACCATAAATTAAATAGTTAAACTAATTTATAATGTTGTAAATATTTATTAGTTACATAATTGTTGAATCAAAAAATTAAATTCAATGGACATCATAAGTACCAACCATTCAATTGGAAAAACAAAATGTTAACTTCGAGAGTGAAAAAACATCCTATGCCCCAACCATTCAATTTGCAAAACACAATGGAAAGAATTTGACAATCCATTTAATTTGCAAAACACAATGGAAAGAATTCAACAATCCATTTAATTTGCAAAACATAATATTGAAAATATTTGATGAGCATACATTGACTCCATATATGATGTTGCTTCTCGAAATATACCATACCATCATTCAGTCCTTTTATTAGGCTTTTTTGGTATTGAATGAGTATGAACTAACAACGAACAAACATTAAATAATGGTGGGGTTAGGGGTATAATAAATAATTGAGATACTTTTTGAATCTGAAAGTTAGGTCAAGAGTGAACAGACATCATATGTACAAACCATTCAACACAATGGAAAAAATTGAACAATCCATTTAATTTGGAAATATAATATTAAAATATTCCATGAACATACACTGACTCAATATATGATGTTGATTCTCAAAATTTACTCAATAATCCTTGAATACAGTCTCGTCCCATCATTCAGTCCAATTTGTTAAGGCTACTTGGGTACTGAACAAGTTTGAATGACAACGAACAAACATTAAACAATGGCGGGCTTATGGGTATAAGAAACAACTGAAATACTTTTTGTATATTACCAAACACTTCATCTTTTCTGCTGGTGTTTTGTGGTCCATGAGAATCTGAGATGAATAAAAATTAAAATCATATAACTTATAAGCACAAAGTAACAAGTAGGGAAATTACTTACTGAATAATTAACTGATGAATTACTGGGAGGATATATTTAGGATATATTTATGAGGCTTTTTCCTGCACCGCGTCCTTTCATGACATGTTGGCGAAGTCCGTGCATATGAATATTTCCAAAGTAATTTTTTCGCTCGATATTCCTAACATCAAATCCGAAATTATCCTTTTCTTCTCCAGAGATCTCTTGGAACAGCTTCTCAAGGTTTGAGATATCAAATCTGGACAAATATGAAAGTAAGTTAACTCACATATTACCAATCAAATTGAGAGGCAAGAGTAGACATAATCCCCAAACCCTAGTGTCCTCGAAGGTTTAGGAATTTATGTTTGTGATACGCCATTGCATAAATTCACTACAAGTTCAATATACCCTCGACTATATTTATCCAGAATGTAATGTAATTTGATTAAAAATGGTAACAAATAATATTTTTGACAACTCACCTCCCTTTGTAGAATAAGTATGGCTCGTAGACCCTGGCCATGCATTTCGATTGCTCAAATGATCTCAGGTAAAAAAAATTATACCTTTGGGGCATATTTTCAGCAGTGTCCAACTATTGACCACAGAAGTTTTCCATGGTTGGAAAGTAGGTCATTTCCTTCAGCAAGTTTATTGGATTTCCTTTCTTATCAATGTATGGATTACTTCTGAAATTCTCATAAATTATTTTCATAATTTCTTGAAACCTTATAGGATTTGCAATGGAGGAAGCAGTGTGATAGACTTTTAGGCCAGGTTGTTCAGCATGTTTTGCTATGGCTGCCAAAGTTGCATTCACAACCATGTCTATAGGCACCTGCAATTTCGATGCAAAAATTAAGATATTTAAGAAAAGTGAGAATCTAAACTAAACTATGAGTCTTCACAAATTTCTTGCAAACAGTGGTCTTACTGAATGACGTGGCAGATGGTGATCTCCTTAGTCCGTGGAGACTCCCTGTGGTGGATTTAAGTACTTGCAGTTGGCAGCAATATTTCTTGAGCCGCAACATGATTGCATAACTAACTCGCGATTGGTGGAGGAGATAACTAATTCCAAATCTATGTGTTCAGGCAGTGTAGCCCACAAGCCTCTGATTTGATTCAAGGACAACGTTTCCATGTCTCACGTTGCTTAAGAAATTCACATCAAATGTGGTGGAGCTTCCCTTGTCCAAAGCAACTCTTTTCGACCCATTGCCACCAGAAGGGCACTGAGACTGAAGATCGCTCAGAGATGCCCTATTCATTGTGGGATCGACGTCCCCGGTTAATGTGAAGTTGTAAAGGCGATAACTGAAAAACTGGCAGTTAGTTTGTCCTGTCATATGCACTCCTGGATGTGAAAAAAGTAGGGTGTGTGCAAGAAGTTGAGGGTCTCTTTTGGCACGTTAGATGCAATACAAAACTGAAAAAAAACAGGCATCCATCAACTTGCATGGATATTTTGAGACACTTACACCATGAATCTTGCAATCAGTAAAAAACAAGAAATTTAGGAAATTGAATGACCTTTCCAAATATATATTTTTTTCTATTGAAAATGTTGTTAACTATCTAAAGTTAGATAAATTTTAACGGGCACTTTTTATTTTTTGGACAAATTATAAGGTATATGTTTTTGTGGGTGCAACGTCTGAGTGTCTAAATGATGGAATAAACTTACGAAAACCGGTATACGTATAGAAAACATATAGGACTAGTGCACGACTATTTTTCCAATAATAAAAATAATATTTTTATTTTTGTTTTAATTATCTAAGAGATCAAACCTCGAAAACGATACGTCAATTGTGGGTGCAGCATTTGAATGTCTTAATGCAATTATTTGGAAATGGGTTTTTTATAGCATGTAGAGGTTGGTGTTCTTTAGTGCACCATACAATTTTTTTTTTAAATGGTTGAGAAACAACAGAGATATGGACGACACACTACCAGTGTGTTTTTTGAGTTGAGGAGTGATGACAAAAGATAAATAAGAAAAAAATAGAAAAAATTATGTATTCTTGTTAAAATTTACATATTTAGAATCTACAAAAAAAACCATATATGTTTCTAAAATCTCATAAAAAATGGAGGTGTGCAGCATAATCAGACGAACCGCTACACACGAGCATATTGAAAATATGGATATAATGCTGAATTTGCCATCGTTTATCATACTCCAAGGCACAGGCATGTTGAATCCGAAGCAAAGTACAAAGTAGACACATAGGCATAGGAATTCCATGAAATCATGGGTGGAGGCTCGGCCTTATCATTTGGAGGGAATAAATTTTTGAATTTAAACAATACACGAGAGTGATTTAACTAAACAAAACACGTGCGCGTTATATAGAAACAAAACACGAGCACGTTATGTGCATATAAATCGCGTGTGCGTTATGTAAAACCAAAAATAGCTTTCATCATCATTTTCATCTTCTTCAACATCTTCAACTTCATCATCATCATCATCATTAACATGATCACCATCTTCAACTTCATGATCATCAACATCATGAACATCATCATCACCATCAACATCATGAACATGATCATCACCATCGTTGTCATCAACATCATAATCATCATCACTTTCCTCATCATCTTCATCATCATCATCAACATGAT
>LPNX010523109.1:23817-26317 GCA_001517045.1 Pseudotsuga menziesii | reverse complement strand
CATCATCATCGACATCATGAACATCATCGTCATCATCCTCATCATCATCATCACCTTC
Source organism: Pseudotsuga menziesii (assembly GCA_001517045.1). Taxonomy (NCBI): domain Eukaryota; kingdom Viridiplantae; phylum Streptophyta; class Pinopsida; order Pinales; family Pinaceae; genus Pseudotsuga; species Pseudotsuga menziesii. Next base: position 26,259 of record LPNX010523109.1, on the reverse strand, counting down.
ATCATCGTCATCATCATCATCAGTCATCATGCCCATCAACATTGTGAACATCATCATCATCATCCTCATCCTCATCACCATCAACATCATCATCATCATCCTCATCATCAACATCATGAACATCATGAACATCATCATCATCATCATCACCATCAACATCGTGAACATCATCATCATCATCATCCTCATCATCATCATCACCTTCATCATCACCATCATCCTCATCATCATCATCATCACCATCAACATCATGAACATCATCATCACCTTCCTCATCGTCGTTCTCATCCTCATCATCATCATCACCTTGAACATCATCGTCATCATCATCAACATGATCATCATCATCACCATCAACATCATGAACATCAGCATCATCACCATCAACATCATGAACATCATCATCATCATCCTCCTCATCATCAACATCAACATCATGAACATCATCATCATCATCCTCATCATCATCACCATCAACATCATGAACATCATCATCATCATCCTCCTCATCATCAACATCAACATCATGAACATCATCATCATCATCCTCATCATCATCATCACCATCAACATCACCATCATCATCGCCATCTTCATCATCATCATCATCATCCTCCTCATCATCATCATCCGCACCATCAATTTCTTGAACATCATCATCATCACCTTCATCATCGTGAACATCATCATCATCCTCATCACCATCATCCTCATCAACATCATCATCATCATCCTCATCATCATCACCATCAACATCATGAACATCATCATCATCATCCTCATCATCATCGTCATTCATCATCATTCATCATCACCATCAACATCATGAACATCATCATCATCATCATCCTCATCATCATCACCGTCAACATCATCATCATCATCATCATCATCCTCATCACCATCAACATCATCCTCATCATCATCATCATCCTCATCATCATCACCATCAACATCATCATCATCATCATGAACATCATCATCATTCATCATCATCATCATCCTCATAATCATCATCATCATCCTCATCCTCATCTTCATCATCACCTTCATCATCATCATCATCACCACCATCATCAACATGATCATCATCATCACCATCAACATCATCAACATCAACATCATCATCCTCATCATCATCCTCATCATCATCATCACCATCCACATCATGAACATCATCATCATCATCCTCATCATCATCATCACCTTCATCATCCTCATCATCATCATCATGAACATCATGAACATCATCATCATCCTCATCATCATCAACATCATGAACATCATCCTCATCATCATCATCACCATCAACATCATGAACATCATCATCATCATCCTCATCATCATCATCACCTTCATCATCCTCATCATCCTCATAATGAACATCATGAACATCATGAACATCATCATCATCCTCATCATCATCGTCATCATGAACATCATGAACATCATCATCATCCTCATCATCATCAACATCATGAAGATCATCCTCATCATCATCATCACCATCAACATCATGAACATCATCATCATCATCCTCATCATCATCATCACCTTCATCATCCTCATCATCATCATCATGAACATCATCATCATCCTCATCATCATCAACATCATGAACATCATCCTCATCATCATCATCATCACCATCAACATCATGAACATCATCGTCATCATAGTCATCATCATCATCACCTTCATCATCCTCATCATCATCATCATCAACATCATGAACATCATGAACATCATCATCATCCTCATCATCATCGTCATCACCAACATCACGAACATCATCATCATCATCATCATCACCTTCATCATCGTCATCATCATCATCATCATCATCATTCATCATCACCATCAACATAAAAAACATTTAGAATAATTAAAAAATTTACACTTTATTGTAAATATATATTTGAAAAAATTTCCTTTGAAATGTAACTTATAGGTCCATCTCCTTTTTATTATTATTTAATCATTATGGAAATCCTAGAAGAATAAATATGTAATTTAGTTAAATTTTCTATGCCTTCCCTGCTAAGGAATTTTCAATTAAGTATTAGATTTTTTCTTAAGAAAATACTCAATCATTTCCTTAAGTGGGTAATTTCTTGTCTAGCAATACTTAAGGAATAATAGTGCACTTATACTTTATTGGGTAAATAGAGACCAATACTAATTTGTTTTCCTTTCAGTATCTAAGATACCATGATTAGATTATACAAGTTGATTACGTTTAGCCGTGCACCCACCCCATTAATTGTGGTTGAAGATATCGCGTACGCGTTTTGGTTATACAAATCGCGTACGCATTTTTAGTGGTCAAATCGCGTGAGCGTTTTTGGACTGTTAAAATAGTGAATTGTCATTGTCTGAGAGCAACTTCACTGCGTGTTTTCTGAAAATTTCAATTACCGCGCGATATCTTTCAAGAACACG
>LPNX010523086.1:14908-26317 GCA_001517045.1 Pseudotsuga menziesii | reverse complement strand
AGCCACCCAATCAGCATAATACCATAATACAACTCTGCATATAATCTGCAAATATATCTAGCAGTCCCGGATACATAAGAGTACAATGGCCATGAATAGGAATGATACATGATAGAACATATGTGGTCATCGCCACGTACAATATACATAGATCAGAGTCTCCATGATGAAGATATACAAAGGACTATGATCCCCACAAGGCTGAAGATATACAATATATCAAGATCTCCATAGTGGCTGGAAATGTCTGACATACACTGGAACAAGTCACGAGAGCTGAAATCTCATGAACACTGGCACGGTCAAGGAGGTAGCATATAAGAGATGCCACCAATATGGAAGGTCTTCTACACAAACCGCTACGAGTACATGTCCTACTATGCGAATAGAGGTGTCGAGGTCGAACATAGTAGTCCATCGTTTGGTTACCGGTCATTGATGTATACCGTTAACAGATGCGAGATCACCCACCGATAATGAAAATGGGAATCAAGGTACTAGAGTGCAAACTAACAAGTGTGAATAAATGTGTTGAGGTCGAACACTTGAGAGGATCCATCGATCAGGGGACATTGATGTATTCCCAAAACTGTCGATGGCGAGAGAACCTGCCACTGATGACTGCAAGTCTCAAGGCACTCAAAAATGACTCTAGATTCCAATCCCAGAATAAATGATCTGAAGTCGATGGGATGAAATCCGCTGGAAGGAGGGCATTAAGGCATCCCCCATCATCCAACACGAGGTACTCAATAAAGCTGTATGATGTGGGAGAACTCGATCATAAGGTGCACGAACCAGTAATTGTACCGGGAATGAACGACATGCAAAGTCAGGATAACTGAGGAATGGTCGACTCAGGTTTCAACTTCCTTCGAACAAGAGCATAACGGCGTATGGTGACTGAATAAAGGCAGCATAGACTCGATATAAAAACTGGGACATCTCTATCACGCAGGAGGCACCAATAGAGGCTCCATAGGGACTGGAAGCATAACCAGTCGGTGGAGATAAAATCAGATACACGACTACAGCTTCCTAAAGTCTAACTATAACCCAACCAACGGATGTGATATACAGTGCTCTGTTCAAAGGCGACACGACTCAACAGCTGCCAAAGATAACATCTTTTCCCGTCCGGCTTTTTGGTATTTTAATTTTTTTTGGTCTTTTTCAGTTATTTGAAAAGCTTGAAAAAAGAATAAACTAGCTTTATAGTTACAAACTAGGAGGAGACGAGTGTCATCAGGGAAAACAAACTAGTTCCAAGCAGTGGAACATACCTATGCTCAATGCAAGGAAACATGTGTAGGATATCGACACTCGGGGGAAGATCCCCTCCCGGTAAAAGGGCAAGTCAAGCTGCGAAAGATATACAAAATGGCTCTGCATGGCTAGACATGAGACAAGCTCGGGCTATAAGGCTGAAACGCAATGTCAGGGGAGCCGGCATAAAGCTCAATAAGATAGGCAAAGCTCATGAAAATGTATCCACAACTTGATACAAGGGGAGCCCGGGGGGAACATGGCCAGCATAAGATCAAGAGGAGTATGATGCTCTTGCTAAATTTCATGGCAATACTATACAACGGACTCCCACACCCTAAAGCGAGAAAACATCGGCATGGGCACCAAATACAAATAAGGTGCTAACTAGGGTACCCATGTAAGGTGAGGCTCTACTACTCATATCATGGCACTTCTATAGTAGCAAGAAGGTTCCGTGACATAATAGAGTGGGTTCGTACCTAAGGTGAGAGTGACATGGTCATAAGGTCATGCAAAATGCAAACGGTGGTGAACCTAACCTACATGCGAGTATAGACATTATACCTGTGAAGGATACGAACGGGTCAATCCAATGGCTCAAACGGCATTGAAAACGGTCATCTACATCACCAATTATGTCAGAAACGGTCCAAAATGGTTAAAACGGTCAAAACTATATAAAAGTGGGCAAAAAATTTCAAATATTTCAAAAATTTTCTATAAATAGTAAGAAATAGAATTCATTTGAAACTTTTACCCATTGGAGCTTTGATATTCAACTGCGAATTCTAGGAGATTCAGCCGGCGGAATTCAGAACCGATTCTTCCAGGTACTTACTCATGTTCCTAGCTTGCATTTCAATATCATTTTTTAAGTTTTTCATGGTCCAATGAGCTCATTAACGCAGTTCTACATGAGCGCTGTGGCCCACGCGGTTATCGAGGATTTTTCCGCGTATATGGCTGTCTATACGTGGAAAAGGGACACGAAGCCGCGTACATACGCATCTGTTTGTAAAACAGCCGCGTATGACGCCGCACAAGCTATTTAAAGGCAATCTAATGGACAATTGGCTTAATCCTCATGCAGGATGGTGCTTGAATGGCAGGAACGCAAGCATGGTGAGGTAGAAGAGGCTGTAAGGGATGACGTAAGGGCTCAGCAAGTATTATGCACATTTGGACTCTATAAGTTCTGGTGCCTAGGTGGCTTGAGGGCCAAACCAGGGCTGCTACAGATGCTAGTAGATTACTGGGATCCAGAATCAGAGTCTTTCCGGATAGATGGCATGACCCTCAACATTGAGGTTGAGGATATCTACTTCATTACAGGTTTATCCAGACAGGGGGAGGTAGTGAACCTTCGTTCCAGAGGTGGGCCAGGTCATGGGCTCACGATCGATGAGTACGTAGCAGTGTACTGCTATCCAGAGACCGAGAAGGTGGGGAGCCAAGTCCCCATCCATGCTATACAGATACTGGGCCTAAAGGCCATTCTACTAACACTGGGCAGGATATCAGGGCTAGCATCACTCCATCAGGCCTCACGAGCCCAGATGTACTATGTGGTGGAGTGTATGGTACCGACCGTGTATGACTGGAGCACTACACTATTGGCCAATATGAAATATCAGCTCAGTGAGTGTAAGGCAGGCAGGATCCGGAACTTCGGGTTCAGCAGTATACTAAGCATGTTCTTCTTTGAGCAGGTTGCAGGACTGAGTCCTAGAGTGGATGTTCCTCTCCATGGGGCTAGAGATCCGGCCCAACGACGTTGGGCAGACGCGATGCGCAGACTGGGGGGAGGTAGGGTGGCCAACCCCTATCCAACCGACTTTTTCCCATGCTGGCGACGATTGATCGTCTCTATAGATGACTACCCCTATGGGGGGATAGATTTTCGGGGTGATCCGGACAGACCATTACCACCAGGGTCAGCATACGGAGACATAGGTGACGAATCTCAACCCTCAAATTTTTTTTTTTTGTTTGAATTATTTAATTTTTTTGTGTGTTTTCTTGATTATATGAAACCAAAAAGACATTTTTTTGGGTGACAATGCATAGTGACATCTACCTTTCATGTGCAGATGTGGGTCCACGACGACCAGAGGGCTTCCCACGTCACAGACCGAGGGGAAGAGGAGATGACATTACTGGTGTGGATGCGGAGCGAACGCTCCAGAACATTCATACCAACTTTGTGCGACTGACTCACAGGGTTCCTATGGCGCAAGTCGAAGACTTTCCAGAGGCTATGCAGCGACAGGTGGTGGGTGTGCCACGCGCATGGGTGCGCTTGTTCTGACGGCTAGCTAGAGCCATAGTGACATATCTTGATCACAACCCCCCTCCTCCACAGTATTATACATCTAGGAGCATATCTCTCTAGTATTACCGTGTATATGATGGAAGCTGTGAAAGCTCCACTTTTTGTATTATGACACTATGTATTACCACATTTTGATGTATATATAAAAAGTTTTATTGTGACCGGCTTATTTATTTACATGTGAAAAATTGCATTTATGATTAATTTATAATGAATGAGACAAATGTCAATCTAACACGTAGTTAGCATATGAATCAGCAACTTGATTATAATTTCTAGGAATGTGTATATATGTGATACTCTCAAATTTCCGTTCTAACAATCTTACTCGCAAGAATCTCCTTAATAACGTAGGATCTCTAACATGGTACAAACCATTCAACTGTGACACTACTAACTCTGAACCAAGATGTACCTCAAGAGAGCGGACACCATGTGAGATGGCATCCCGCAGAAGCTCAATAATGGCGCTGTATTCAGCAACATTGTTGGAAGATGGCCGTAGACATACACCTCCTGAAGACAATTCCTGACCCATAGGAGTAAAAATCACCCAAGCAGCTGAGGCTGAGTGTTGAGTGTGACGGCTTGCCCCATCCGCAAATCCTATGAAAGTGGAAGACTCCGTTGACATCTGCCATAAAAACGGAAACTAATCACAAACCTGATCACGATAAACACGACCTAACTATGCAAAAAAGCTGTACAATAATATACAACAAACAACCTTGGCTAAAGATCATGCATATTATTTTTTAAGGTAGAGCCCATTTCTAGGCTCTGCCAAGTCTGTCCCCTCATAATCCACTAACTCGTAGGCACCCTTCTCTAAGACACGTTTAACCACGTAAGGACCACGCCACATAGGATTGAACTTCCCTGCCCCCAAGGGTTCTTTTGCTTGATCCCATAAAAGGACCAAATCGCCCTCACTAAACACTCTCGGACGGACAGACTTATCATATTGGGCCTTCACGCGAAGCTTATTGACCTCTAGAGTCACCAAGGCATCTCTACGCTGCTCATCAAGTTGCTCAAGGTGAACCAAATGCTCCTCCAAAGGTGAAGTGTCTGGTAAGAGTTCTACGGCTAACTTCAACGAAGGAATTTCGCATTCAACCGGCAAGATCGACTCCATTCCATGAACAAGCTGATATGGAGAAAAACCAGTGGCAGTCTTAACCGCGGTTCGATATGTCCACAAAGCAGGATACAACATGATATGCCAATTCGTCTTGCTTTGTGCGATGGTTCATTGGAGAATGGACTTAAGTGACTTATTCACCGCTTCAACTTGTCCATTCACTTGAGGATAGTAAGAAGAGGAGTTCTCTTGGTTATACCCTAGCTTGGATGCCAACTCTTCCATCATATGGTTCTGAAAGTGCGAGCCATGGTCAGTGACAAGCTCTCTCGGAATCCCGAACCGAGTGATAATTTGGTTGAATACGAAATGCGTAGCTGTCTCACCGTCGGATTTTACAGTAGGCATTGCCTCTGCCCATTTCGTGAAATAATCGACAGCTACTATGATGTGATGGTGCCCCCCAGCCGAAGCTGGGTTACAATCCATAGAATCTAGCCCCCACTTGGTGAAGGGACCGGTGGTGATAATTGGGTGCAACGGGGTAGGCTTAGAGCGCATATTCCGTGCAAACACCTGGCAAGGGTGGCACCTCTTGACCGCTTCAATAGAGTCCTTGAAGATCGACGGCCAGAAATAACCAGCTCTAAGAATCTTTTGAGCTGTAGCAAGCCCAGAAAAATGACCACCACACGCCCCTCCGTGGCAATCATTCAAGACTACTTCAGCCTCCTCATGAGTTAAACAACGTCGTAAAAGGGAATCTACTCCACGGCGGTACAAAGTGTTATCCACTATGAGGTAGTTCTTGGAAACGTGACGTAACCGACGTCGCTCATCTCGCGAGAGGTGAGTAGGGGTCCTCTGTGTCTGCAGATATACAATGATATCCCCGTACCATGGGTCAGCCGTTGAGATTAAGAAAATGTGCTCGTCAACGAACGTATCTTGACAAACCAACTCCTCAGCCTCGCTCGGAAAATCCGATATGAGCTCTGCAAAGATTAACGATTTCTTCGATTTTTCCGAAACAAAATCGAGATCAAACTATTGCAGGATGACAATCCATTTATTGTATTTTCCCCCTATCATCCTACGTGTAAGGACAAACTGAAATGGATTGACATGCGCCGCAACCAAGGTCTGGCGAAGGAGAATATAATGTCTCAAACGCTGCACTGCATGTACAGTAGCTAAGGCAAGCTTCTCGACATGAGAATATCTAATCTCTGTGTCAATAAGGTTTCGGCTTAGATAATAAACGACATGCTCCTCGAGATCCTCATCCTACTGAACCAAAACCATCCCAATCGTCTCTAAAGACGCGGCCACATATAATATGAAATCACGGCTATAATCTAGAGGACTAATCACCGGGGCCGATGCTAGGGCTCTCTTAAGTGCATCAAAGGACTCCTGGGCTCGCTCATCCCATTCAAAGGGAGTATCCTTCTTCAAGAGACGCATAAAGCCTCTAGTCAAATTGGCGAAATTGACTACAAATCTTCGTAGGAAGTTTGCCATGCCTTGCAAACACTGAAGATGGCGAATATTACGTGGGGGAGACAACTGAAGTATTGCCTCCACCTTCAAGGGGTCGACTCTAATTCCTTCCTTCGAAACGATGAATCCTAAAAGACGACCTGATTTTACACAAAAGATGCACTTATGAGGGTTCAATCTAACAGCATAATGGCGACATCTTTCGAAAACCAATCTCAAGTGATACGAATGACGCATCCTCATACGAGAATGAGCAGCGAGGTCATCCAAAAATACTTCAATAATGGACTTGAGATCGTGGCAAATCAAGGTCATCGCCCGCTGAAACGTAGCTCCGGCATTTTTAAGGCCGAAAGGCATTTTCCGATATGTAAAAGTTCCCCAAGGACAAATAAATGCAGTCTTGTGTTGGTCATCGGGTTTTATTTGAATCTGATTATATCCAGAAAATCCGTCCATAAAAGAGAACACCTCGCTACCCACACACTCATCCAAAATCTGATCTATAAATGGTGTGGGGAAGTTATACTTAGGACAGGCACGATTTAAATCACAGAAATCAGTGCATATATGGATCGCTCCTTGCTTCTTATCAACCGGAACGGGATTCGAAACCCACTCCGTCAAGGGAATGGGATAGATGAAACCCGCTTTCAATAGTTTCTCTATCTCTGCCTTTATGGCGGGTGCTTTTCTAGGATTCACGGCGCGTAAACGCTGTCGAACTGGCTTAGCGTTGGGGTAAGTTTTAATTTCATGTTCGACAATCCGAGGGTCAATTCCTAGCATCTCGTCGTATGACCAAGCAAAAACATCACGGAATTCCTTGAATAGCTCGGTATACTCACGAATCTCATATTGGGAACAATCCGCCCCAATGTAGACATTCTCAATCGTACCAGGATTGCGAGAAATGTTGATAGGAATAGTTGACAATATGTTCGCCATGTTTCCATCAGCCATCTGACCAGGAGAGCTTAATGGAACCATAGGTCTACCAACTTTCTGACCAAGAATCTCCCTGTAATCCTCATGCTCCAAAAGGTCGAGCTCTGGAAGGAAATAAGATCTATGATGAAGCTCCTCCCATGGTGGCTCAACTCCCGACATGGCCTCGATAATCGCTTCATCTGAAAGGAAAACTGTATCAAGCCAATCGTGGGCATGAGAAGACTGTACTGCCCATGCGGGCAGCACATAGGGGTATTCCTCCTCTGTCCGCGAAGAGGAAGAACAAGGCACTGTAGTAGACTCAAGATTGGCTTGGTAAGCAATCATAACTGCCGGCAACGGCATACTTGACTCGATGGACTCACTCAAAGGTCTCGGTGAAGGAAGAACCCAAGGATCTTCCATATGATTCGTGCAAAAGGATACCGACTTCGTAGACGTGGAAGCTCCACCGACGCTCGATCCTATCATGAGGATAGGTGCAGAACAGCTAAAGGTTCCCATAAGGGATGGATACATTCCTACACCACACTCCTAGTTGCCGGCTGGGAATGCTCAACCTTCGGAACCGAAGCTCCTGACGATGCATTAGGAGGTGGATTCTTGAATGACATCTGATCAATCATCACAATCTTCCCATTATGAGTAAAGCTTACAACGCGAAATACGGAAGACGCGACGGCTTGCATACTATACATCCAATTCCTTCCCAGCAAGAGACTGTAGTCAAGGGGCGCATCAACCACCTCAACCTCTATCGCAACGGTCTTCCCTCCCAAACGGACTTTAAGAGAAGGAATAATCCCGTGCGGCCTAAACGATCTCCCATCAAAAGCAGTTAACATGGTTGTAGATTTTGACAACTCAAGAGAACCAAGACCCTTCCAACAAGACAAAGACATCACAGAAGCAGCAGCGCCCTCGTCAATCACAGTTCGCTTGACGATCATATTTAGAAATTCTACATGTATCAAAAGGGACACATAGTAGGGCAAGCGAGGCTGATGTCCTGTGGTTTCAAATTTGATCATTGTAGGAGAGTCATCACCATTCACACCAAGAGCAGAAAGCAAAGCTTTCCTTTGCGACGGACAACTCTGAAGCACCTCCAATGCAGACATCGCACAAGGAGTATGACCCAAGTCCTCGACAACTGAATAATTCTGGGCGGATCGAGCATTTGGATTATGCCCTAAGCGCTTAAGTACCCCCTTAGGAATGCGAGGTGCAGCTTCAGGTTTATCCACAGGTTTATCCACCAGTTTAGTGGCCGGTTTCTCAATGCGCAAAGGAGTTCCTAGTGGATCAGGTTCTTTACCTGGGCCGGGTTGTGACGAAGTATAATCTTTTACACGCATCACAACTTTCGCGGCACGAACCATGTTAATGCATCGACGACCACTAGTCTCAGGTGGATCATCATCACTAGATTGGTCCTGGGACTTCGAGTTCATATTCTGGTTATGCGGTAAAGGGTTTGTCAACACAGCTGGGCCCTGTGCTATGAACTTCGAAGCTTCATCCATCCTAGGGCACAAGTATGTGAGGTGATCATCCTTACATAGCTTGCAAGGAAACTTAACCTTACGTTTATTTTGCTTGTCCCCCCCAGTATTTTTGTTGTTCTTGTCATTATTAGTGGCATTTTCATTCTTATTCCCACCCTTCTTATTATTTTTACCCTTCTGACAATTCCGTCTGGGTTGCTGGTTACCCTTCTGGTCCGACGTTTGCACAGCATGTACATTCACCGTTTGGGTAGGATGAGACGAAGCCGTAGCTTGTTCCGAGGCAGATTGGTTGGTAGATGACTGAGCTACTTGTTTCGCAGCCGAACCTGCAGGATTTTTACTTGCACACCCCACAATGCCATTGGCATGTGGTCCAGGTTTAACCTTGGGATCAAAACTCAAACGAGGAGCATTAGGTATAATTTCATATAACAAACCAGACTGAGCATAGATCAAGTCTAGTTCCTGCGCCCTAAAGATGGCTTGTTTCTCATTCTGAACTCCGGATGTGGCAACATCCTTCACTATATATGGCAATAAAGACTTGAGGAACCACTCAAGGAGGAATTCCGGCGGTATAAAGGATTTTATTAATCTCTTCTGTCTACGCCACTCCTGAATATGATCAGAAATATGGGTGGCTTTATCTTGCCGAAATGTCGACAAGAGTTCAGTACCAACATCATATCGTACTGGTAGTTGGAAGTGATTAAGCAAAGTCATCGCAAGATCATCGAACAAGGTAAAGGCACCCCTAGGCAACTCTATATACCATTTCACCGCAGGCCCTGTGAGGGTGCGTTGAAATAGTCTCAGACGGACTGAGTCCTGATGCAAGGAATTGGAAGAGCACCATAGGTGGAAAGTCATAACGTGTTCGCTCGGATCCTCTCCTGGTTTGCCTTCGAATTTAGGTATATCCGAAGGAAGCTTGGTAGGGACAGCCGGCCAAGCCGGGTCATGAGCTACAGGATCGTTCGTAAGTCTTGACAAGTCAGGTAAATTTAGTCTCTAGAGGAAGGGGAGCTTCGAATGATTAGGTATTTGGACCGCTCCCTGGTTCATATAGGATTGATTACCACCATGGCCATGGCCATAGTGACCTCCTCCCGTATGACCCGTGTAGGGTGGCGCCAAAGTACCATAATAAGGTGGACCTTGACTAGAGGGAGATACAAAGCCATAGCTAGGAGGATAAGCAGGTTGTGAATACCTGCCTCCATAAGGTGCAGAAACCTGTCCATACTGCGTCCCATGATGGGATGCATAGGTCATCGCATGCGATGCCCCATGAGACACTCCATAGGAAGGGATATACATTCCGGAAGTCGGAATATACATGCCCGAAATAGGGATATACGTCGAGGAAGTAGCAACCTGACCTCTAGAAACATAACCCCCCGAAACAACGGGTGGTATGTAGGCTTGCGATGCAATGGGTCTAGAAACTGTAGTATGGACATGACTCGTAGCTACGTGCCGACTCGAAGGACCACATGAGGGAGGTGGAGGGTTTGCATTCGAAGAACTCGGAAGCGAGGACGAAGGGATCTCTATAATAAGATATGTGCTAGTGCCTATCGTCACTCTTCTGGAACCTGGTATCACTATAGGCTCACTAACTCTAGACGTAGGAGGTACATAAGATGTGGCTTCCACCGCTGGGATGGAAGGTGCAATATGACTAGTAGTTCCAAACCTCTCCACAAGGTAAGGCATGGGAATGCCCCCAGGTATAGTGTTGGGGTCAAACTCAGATTCGGCATGAAATTCCAAACCATGAATAGGGACACCAGTCGAAGCATAACCACCGTAGCTAGTGTTGGCAGGTTCAAAGTGAGTCTCGGCATCTTCCGGCATTCCATACCGGTAATGCTGTAACGAGGGGTCAGGCCTAGAATGGATATGTGTATCATGCAAGGCCCCTATCTCAGAAATCACAGGTCCTAACTCAGTTAGGTCAGGTGAAATATCATAACTAGGTGTAAAAGCCCCATCGTCAACATGAATGGGAGGAGGAAGTGAATCAGATGTGTCCTCTGAATGGTCTCCCATGGTGTGTGAATCAAAGTGTGATGTAGTCTGCATGGACTGTCTAGGTCCCTCTCCCAAAGGACGAGGATCAGTAGAAGGCGGAAGTCCTGCTAAACGACGAGAACGGTGCAGAACCGCACTCGAATCCACAATGACTCAAAAAATAGCAAAGACTCTCTATCTACGTCAACCCTAAGCCAACTAGCGTGCACAGAGCAATCACTATGAAATCTAAAGCCAAAAGCAAGCAAACAGGGGCTGGATAAGTGAGCTCCCGAATGTGGTCGGTATGTCTCACCCAGGAGAGGCTTGAGAGGCCCTTGTCACCACAAGCGGAGGTTCGTAACCAATTATTGTGGCCCTCAGCTTCAACGCGTATAGCGACTGTGCTGTCCGACCACAACCTGGCCGGGACACATGCAAAACAACCTTTACACGTACCCCCTCGATATCCTAGGTAAGGTCACTAAGGTCACCTCAATATAATCAACGCTCAGGCGGACAGTCGCGGGCGGGATTGACCGTATGGGTAGGGTAGCTGAGCCCGAAACTCTCGAAAGAGCCCCTAGATACGAATAAAATCCTAGCTATATTGACGGTGCTACACAGTTCTCGACCAGGGGTTATCCTGATCAGACAACCGCTCACACTGCCTAGTGCTTGACTCCCTTTTGAGAGGAGCTTCCTGAGAACGTCGGTTATACCAAGGGTTTCACACACTCCGT
>LPNX010523067.1:388485-406170 GCA_001517045.1 Pseudotsuga menziesii | reverse complement strand
ATAGAGGAACTAGGGAAGTTCCACTTTGGCGAGATGACTTTCAGACGAAATGACACTCATGGTAGAGTGGCTGAGCACTGCAAGAAGCACAAGGTGTTCTTCAAATACAGCCATCATTTTGATAAAGACGAATGTGTTTACAGGAATGCCCCAAACATGACATTACTCAGCAGGAGATTCAAACTGAAAAACCCCACCAAGGGTGGAAAAGGATCTGAACAAGATAAAGCTGAGCAAGCTAAGGCTGAAGAAGCAGCCAAAAGGATAAAGAGGAAGCTCAGAGGCTGGAAGAGGAGGCTACAGAATGGATGCGAAAGGGAGAAGAAGAAAAGAGGAAAGCTGCCCAGGAATCAGCTGAACGAGCCAATGAAGCAGCCAGAGAAACAGAAGAAGCTGCTAGGCAAGCAGCCGAAGAAGCCCAGAGAAAGCTAGATGAAGAACTGCAAGAGCAGGAGGCTGAACAGATAAAGTTGACGCAACAGCAAGCTCCCGAAACACCATCAGGGCAAAGTCAGGGAGAGGAAAATCCTGAGGTACAGATCCCTCAAGTGCCCACTATCATCGTAGCTGCTACCCCTATGCTTTAGTTAGTACCCTTCATACAGAAAAAAGGGGAAGAAGTCCCTGATTTCAGCACCGTATATTATGACAGGGCTACTAAAAGGATAATGAGGAGAACCGAAAGGAAGGTAGAGGCAGAAGGAATGGCCAGCAAAATGATAACTGATAAGGTCATGATGGTAGGGATAGATGTAGATCCAAGGTTTACTATAAGGGTCGGGACTGCAGCAATACATGCTTCAGAGGATAATATAGACAGAATGATGATGGAAATAGAGTCATCCAAGAAGACCTCCTCTCAGCTTAAGGACACCCTGAGAAAAGAAAGGGAAGAAGGCAATAGACTTAAAAGAAAATATGAACATGTGCTGAGAGAAATGGAGGCCACAAAGAGTGATCTACGCCATCCAGGTAGAAGCACAGGCCAAGGAGGCAGCACATGAGGCTCTAGAAAGTGCAGAGCAGGCAATTCAAGACTTAAAGAATGAAAAGGAGCAGTTGAGGGAAAAAGTGGAAGAGCTAGAGGCACAGCAGACTGTCATTTATGAGTCCAATACCTCATACACCCAAGAACTGCAAGCGAGGCTGGCTTCTCTGACTGCTGAGCTGGAGACAGCAAAGGAACAGCAGGTCGATCTACAACCAGTTAAAGAACACATCCTGGCCCAGAAAGCTAAAGTGCTACACCTGCAAACTGCTCTAGAAGAAGAAAGATGCCAAGTCCTCCAGATTGATGGCCGACTGGAATAAATCTTGGAAACCGCTTCTTATTTTGTTGACAGGTCTCAAGACATCCTCGAAGTACTAACTACAAGGATAGCCAGGGTGGAGAACGATGAGGAAGCCCCAGCTGAACTACCATCCAAGGATAAACAAGCCCTTAAACTGGACCATGATCTGATAGAATTCACTATCAATACTGCAGAAGACTTCCAGAAAATAGTCAAGAAGACCAAGGAAGTCTGCACAGAATTCTTCAGGAAAGCCCTGGTTACCTACAACCGATGTCAGGTAGAAGCCGAGCAGAGGCTATATGAGTTCCTTGATCATGATGCATTTGTAGAAATGTTGCAGAAAGGACAGCAAGATGAAGAAGCCAGAGTACAACGCATCAAAGCTATTGATGACCAAATCCTGAAAAATGAAATAGGCCACACAGCCGTCAGTGTGCAGCTCTTAGAAGAACAGGTGCGATTGAACACGGCCAGGGTAGAGGCCATTAAAAACTAGGCTGAAAAGTTCGAGCTAAGCATTCAGTTTTTAGAGCCCAGCTCCTTTGAAGGACTCGCTGCTGAGGCAGCAGCGTGGAGAAAATTCTTGGAGAACCAAGCGGGACCCTCCTCTCAAAAGGACCAGTCAACTTTGCTGTAATTTAATAGTTTGTAAAAGGTTTTTTGAAAAAAATGGAACGTTGGGAAGACAAAAGGGTTGGGAAGCCCAAAGGTCACTTTGGGCAGCCCAACCAATTTTTTCTTTTTGTATAAAAATAGGAAACGTAGAGAAGAGAAGGGATTTTTTCCCCAGTAAGACTGGAAAGTTATTGTAAGAAAACTACTTCCTTTTGCAATATAAAGTTACAGTTTGCCTGTTGAAAGAAGATTGGTGGGATTTCAAATGTTTTGACATGGATAATCGAAAGATGAACTACTTTGTTTTTCAGCATTATATCCATGAATCGTGAGATCGTTCTAACTTCATGACCTATGTCTTTGTTTAATGATTTCTGATTTATTTTATGAAATCTCTACCATGAGTAATGTATGCTTGTCATAAACAATTAGCTATCTGGTTGTGTAATATTTTTCACTGTCATGTGTGTAAAAGATAATGCCAGCTATTTGTAATTGCTTTTATTATGCGTGCACATCCACATTACTCATATATGTTAATCACAAGTTGGCTCCCCGGGGATAGGATAGGTAGATAGATAGGTAGGCATTTAGATAGGTAGTCGTGTCATTTCTGCATGAGTGTTTCAGATGCATGGTGAGCCTAAGACGAGAGGTAAGAACCTGCGCATCACTTTGTGAATGCTCCTTGCATCCATCACCACCCTGCATTTAGTTAGCAATTTGCATTTCATACTTATGTCAAAAATACAAATTCCGGTGGACCGGGCCGCAACCGGTAAAACCCTTGTTTGTTACTTTGACCTACGGTAGCCGGACCGTAAACCGGACGGATTCCCTATACCAAACAATCAACGGGCTAGTTGGGAACGTTGATTGGGGAGAATCCCTTACTGTTGTCGCCTACGAATTTCCAGGCCTCAACACCCTGTCATTCCATTCTACATATTTCATTCATTGAGGACCCTATCCCAAGTCCACTTCCCGAAGCCCGAAATTCTATCTCATTTTTTCACTTGCTTCTGAACTTCACATTTTTTGTTTCCTTGTCCCTCAGAAAGTGTCCACAACCTAGTTACCCACTCGGTTTTTTTACCAACTCAAAATTTTCCTTTTCTAAAACCCTCTTTGTTTCTGTTTTTCCACCCATTTCCGATTTTAAAAAAAAAACTTGTTTATGGTTGTCACCCCTCATAGGAGAAATTAGATAAATGGAAGAAGAACTTGTCACCCTCAAGACCAAACTCAAATATTTGGATCAAATATTTCTCGACCTCCATCTTTAGTATTCAGCCATGAGCAATCAGCAACAACCTGAGTCTTCTGCTGGCACTGCGTTCTTTGCATTCAGCAACTTTTGTGGGCCGAAGATTGCATTCCCTTGTTTCAATGGTGATGATCCAAGTGGATGGATACACAAGGTAGAACAATACTTTAATATGCATAACACTTTTGATGTCACCAAAGTCCCACTTGCATCATTTTATTTGGAATGTGAAGCCCTTCAATGGTTCTGTTGGTACATCAAGGATCATGAAGAGCCCCAATGGATAGATTTTTTCCAACTCCTTTTGCACCGATTTGGCCCTAGTGGTTTTGATGAATTCACAGGAGCACTCACCAAAATTCGCCAGACTGGCACGGTGAGAGAGTATCATACAGAATTTGAGAAATTAGTAAAGCACATAGAAGGATTTTTTGATGCATTCTACACTGAGTTGTTTTATCAGTGGTCTTAAGGATACAATTCGATCTAAGGTTAACATGTTCTGTCCCAACACAATGATGGAAATCCTAAGGTTGGCTAAGTTGGCAGAGGACAAGATCAGGGTTCAGCAATGCCCCAAATCCACATTTGTTCCATTCATCAATATTGTTTCCCAAATATGTCCAATCCCTCCAACTCCTAGACCCACTCCTATCAAGCATTTGTATGAAGCCGAGATGCGGGAACGTAGGGAAAAAGGACTTTGTTATAATTGTTATGGGAAATTCACCCGGGGACATCAATGCACCGAACAAAAACCCTATCTCTTGGATGTGGTTTCTCCGCCTACACTTGAAATTTGTGAAGCTGCTCATGATCCAGAGACAATCAGGTTGACATTCAGCAGCCGCCTATTAACCCTCATTCTCATGATGAACACCTAGAGATACCTCTCCATGCATTAACCGGAGTCACCGCCCCACAAACCATACAGGTCAAGGGTTTCTTCAAGAAGATTCCTCTTAAAATTCTCATTGATTATGGTAGCACCCATAACTTCATTGACCCTCAGATTGCCAAACAAGCTGATAGTTTTGTCTATCCTTTCTCCATATTTCAAGTCATGGTTGCCAATGGGAGCACCTTACCTTGCAAAGGAAAGTGTCACACTGTGTGTATCTCTATTGGAGATTATAACTTGCACTCTAACATGTTTGTCATGCCTATAGGAGGATGTGATGTGATTTTTGGAACTCAATGGTTACGCACACTTGGACCCATCTTATGGGATTTTGTTGAACTGTGGCTGCAATTTTTAGTCAATGGGAAAAAACACACATTCAATGGCTTACAACCAAGTTCTCTCAGCATCATCAGTTCCCATCGCATGGAAAATCTCCTTAAGACAAATTCACATGGTGTCATTTCTCAGCTCCATTTCATTCAGATGCAACCTTCAGCAGTCTCAACTACTCCCTTGGATCATTCATTCCGATGCACCCTTCAGATGCCTGATTTTTCCAATCTCTTCACTCTTGAGAGTGATGCTTATGACAATTGACTTGGGGTTGTCCTCTTTCAATATGAGCATCCCATTGCATTCACTGACAAATCCCTTTCTGGAAAGAATTTATCCACCTCTACATATGAGAAGGAAATGATGACTATTTTGCACACAGTACAAAAGTGGTGGCCATCCCTCTTAGAGAATCCTTTTGGCATTAAGATGGATCACCAGAGTTTGAAATATTTCCTGGAACAATGGGTCTCATCCCCAACATAACAAAAATGGGTTAGAAAACTCAGGGATTATGACTATACGAAGGCTCAGAACAATCTTCTGGTGGATACTCTTTTCCACACATTTAATGCCCATGTTTCTCTTTGAGGTATTTCTATGCCTATTCCAACTTGGTTACACTCTGTTCAACAAGGCTATGTCAATGACTCCTCATTATCTGAAGTCATCCAACTGTTGGCCAGTAACCCTTCTGTGGTACTGCATTTCTCTTGTGATGGATCTTCTCTGAGATACAAGGGTCATCTGGTGCTTCCCAAGAGCACATATATTAAACATGCAGTCTTTTATGAACTCCATGCTTCTCCATCGGCAAGGCACTCTAGGTTCATGAAAACATATAAGAGGGCACGATGTCACTTCTTTTGGAAGGGAATGAAACAAGAACTTCAACAGATGGTTTCCGAATGTGCTCCATGTCAGTGCCACCAAGGTGAAACTACACTCCTTTCCGGATTGCTTGAACCTTTTCCCATCCCTACAAGGATTTGGACATATATTTCGATGGATTTCATTCAAGGGCTCCCTAAATATGGAGGGAATACCATAATATTGGTTGTGGTTGATCGGCTCTCCAAATATCATCATTTTTGTGCGCTCAGACCTCCATATACCACCTCCTCAATCGCACAAATTTTCATGGACAAGTAGTATTCCTTCTTCATGGAATCCCTTCTTCCATTGTCTCAAACCGCAACACACCTTTCACAAGTCATTTTCTCCTTACTGAAACCGAACTGAATATGAGTTAAGTTTATCACCCACCAATAGATGGTCCAAATGAAGTCATCAACAACTATTGGAAAACTTATCTTCATTGTTTAACCTCTAAAGAACAACATCTATGGGCAAAGTGGCTCGCTCTCTCTGAATGGTGGTACAATCTTTCCTACCATACTGCATCTTAAATGACTCCATATGAAGCAGTTTATGGTCACACACCTCCAGTACTCCTTTCATACACCCCCAGCAGTTCACCAGTCCAGGCCGTTGACATGGTTCTTCGAAACTGACATCAGATTCTTCACCTTCTGCAGGACAATCTTCACATGGCCAAAACCTGCATGAAACACCAAGCCGATCAACACCGTTCTGAGTGCACTTTTCAAGTCGGTGACATGGTTTTTCTTCGTCTGCAGCCTTACAAGCAATCCTCCTTGAAACTCAACGGGAATCAAACGCTCACTACAAATATCTCTTGTCCATATACAGTTCTTCATAAGATTAGGTTTGTTGCTTATAAATTGGCACTTCCGCTTTCTTCTCGCATTCATCAAGTGATTTGCACCAACATCAAAGCACAAATTGTTTTACCAGAATGGGATAATGAAGGATCCATCATTTCAAATCTGGTGTCCATCCTAAATAAGTGCACTTTTCAGCTTCAGTCTCGGTCCATCACAGAGGTCTTAATTCAGTGGCACAACATGCAACCAGAGGATGCTACATGGGAACCGCTCCTTCAGATTCAACAACTGTTTCCACATCTAAAGCTTTGAGGACAAAGTTTTTTTTAAGAGGGAGGGGATGTTAATAACCCGTGTCAACCCTCCTCTTTATTTTGTTAGTATATTTTATCGGACGCATATGCTTTGTAAGTCGTCCCATCAGTATGTTGTATTATCCCACATTCATGGGGAGTAAGTAATAGTTGTTAAGTTGTCTAGTTATTATATTGCATTATTGCACATTCATGGGGGGTAATAGTTGTTTAGATTAGACTTAGTATATAAGTATGTGTTGAGGCTAATTAAAGCATTGAAGAGTTATTTTGTATTGAGCTTGCTCAAAGGAGGTTGCCCCCTCGAAGTGGCCCGCGATCAATAAAATCTCTTTTGTGCTCCAATATTTCTGTTATATCATGCATTTTGATTTTTCATTGCAAGAGGTTCTCCAAGATCATCCTTCTTCGTGAAAATTTGGCTCACAAGTTGATAGCAAGGTGGTGACTTTGGTGAGAACCACGACGAGCCCAAAGCAGACAAAAACAATTTTCGTGCACGTGGGAATCAAGGAGACGACATCGGTTAAAGGGTGTATAGAAATATGTAGTATTGAGGGAAGAGAAGGTAAAAAGGTGGCATCCCCTAAATATCCTCCTTTGTGGGTTAAACATAAGATTTACAACACACGCTCAAAGGTGGCGGCTGATAAAGAGCAAGTGTCGACTGGAGGATTAGCATCTGATAAGGTACCCAAGGTCACATTGGGCAGGAGATCCCATATTGCAATTTCCAAGTCACAAGTTGAGGTGGAGGTGAAGAATTAAAAACTTGCAACAATTGGCAGGGACTTATAGCAAGGCGGGCCCAAGTCAGGGTCTCCAGGTGCTGGTCCTATCATTCAATGCACGGGGGTTGGGGAGCTCCCCAAATCTAAAAGCTCTCAGAGAAATGATCGACATTCAAAAACCATCGATCATTTTCATTCAAGAAACTATGATGGAGGGAGAAAAATCTAAGGAAGTTTTAGAGTCATGGTTGAGGGGTTGGAGCTTTGTCCACATAACCTCTGAAGGACATTCTAGAAGTCTGATAACCACCTGGAACCAGTAGTATGAGGAAATGCAGGTGGAAAAGCATAGTACTATGCTAAAAACAATGGTGAAGGAGAAAGCTACAGGAACAAATTTTGCACTGTACAATGTATATGGCCCTTAGCTAAATCGAAAAGGGTTTTGGGAATCCTTATTTTCCTCAAGAATGCTGGAGACAAGGAACATAATACTTGGAGGAGACCTAAATCTAACCCTGTTAGAGAAGGAGAACTGGGGAACCCTAGCACGACAAGATGGTCTGAGTTCGTTCTTTGCTCGGCTCTTTGAATCCAAGGAGCTGGTGGACATTCAACCGTTAAAGCTAACCCCTACTTGGAGGAACAACAGAAGCAGGGACCAGGCAATTTCTAAGAGGTTAGATAGATTCTTGCTTTCATAAAACTTGCTCTCTTAGTCTTTAATATTTAAATCCTGGGTTGAAGTAGGAGGTCTGTCGGACTGTAACACCCATGTTTTGACCCCATTTGCATTAAAATGTATATGATGGATATATTGTAATTAATCGTGGTGTGGAGCTAAAGGAAAAAGCCTCACCATCGATTTAGTTGTTGTATGTTTCGATGATTAAAATCGTTGCCGATGGTATATCGTGATATCCGACACATTATAATTGTGGCATCATGTAAATATGCATTTTAATTAAAATAAACCCCAACCAGCTATGTCAATGCAACCATGATGAAAAGGGCATGATTTTCCTAAGGATAAGGAGGGGGAATTATTAAACCTTGGGAGAATGGGGAATATCTGAGTGTCAGCTGTTAAACCCATTTAGTTGTCACCCACCCTTTTGACTTACTCAGCTTTCCTTGTCTTATTCAACTACCAAAATAAAATCCTATGATGTTAGTTGGGTAGTTATTGCTGGGCAGTGGTGTGTGGCAGGACTATCAGTCCTTCCCCACATGCACACTCCACCAACAGACTCATTCACCCTCACGTGGGCATTCTTCCATTCGGGGGGCCTATTCTCACATAGAGATGGGGTTCTTCTCCTCACGCACAGGTTTTGGCATTTTACTCACGCAGAGAGCTGGGAGAGACAGTTTTTGGGCATTCACGATTTTTCCTGTGTATGTGACATTCATGTTTTGGTCTTGGCTGTGGTGGATTCTCATTTTACGATTTGGGGTTCCTCGACATTTTCTCCTCACACGCAGGCTTGGAATTCACCTCCACGCGGGTTTTTTTTCCTTCCTCACGTAGCTAAGAAATCATTGTTGGTTTCCCCATGATTTTGGTTTGTTGTGGGTCCTTATTGAGTCGTTTTGGCCACGATAGGGCCAATACCGGCTCAGGAATCGAACTTCAAAGTCAGAGCTGTGTATTACCTAAATTGTCACATCAGTTTGTTCTGTGGTGTTTGATTTTCTTCCCCAGAGCTGTGAATTGCTTGTTTTACTGTGTGTATGCAGTGGTTGGTCTTTGGACTGTATTAGAGTGGGAATGAAGGCTTGGTGTGCTTGAAAAACCTGGTGTGTTTGGGAGCCTCATAGACAAAGCTAGAGGGCTGACTTTCTTCTCCACAACCCTTGAATAACATTGGAAGGGAAGTCAAGGCCTGAGGGACTATGTAGCAGAGAAGGGATTGATTCCTTGTGTTGGGTGTGTGTGGGTTTCCTAGAATTCAGGCTAGTTCTAGTGTAGGTGTCCTTAGCTCTTCAGTGAGCCCACCAGCTTAGCATTCATCTTTTTCCAGCCTAATGGCTTGATAAACCCAACTGTGTTGGCTTGGCTGATTGGTGTATCTTTGGCTATGTGTGAGCCTACTTAGTTCCTTATTCCTTGGGGAATCATGCCCAGCTCGGGGGTGGTAGTGTTGCTGAGAGATTAAGGAGCACACTGGCCTATGGTTGGGTGGAACGTTGCAGCGACGTAGCTGGTTGCGAGACAAATTCTTCATAAGATAAGTATTCTTGACTATATCATCTCTGCAAATTGTATTTGTTGTTTAACAAAAATTATGAACATGCTAAATGCTTGAATGTATGGTTTTGCTTCTGTTGTATGGTAACAATGTATGCATGTTTTACTTCAAGGAATATTTCAATTTTTATGTGTATGTTCATGGGGCTAGTTGCTCGGATAGATAATGCTATGGTAGTGTCCTCTTCGTCGGTCGAAGGGTCGAGGACATTACACGGACCATCTCCCAGTCCTCCTTGAAATTCAAAACCCAAAAACAAAACTAGCAGCTCCGTTCAAATTTAACCCTGCTTGGATGAAAGAGGAAGACTATCATAAGTTGATAGGAAATACATGGAGACCTTTGGAGGAAAACACTAATGTCTCATACATGAAACAACTTGTGGAAAACCTTCAAGAAGTTAAGAGGGTGACAAAACCATGGGCTAGGGTTTACTCGGTGAATCAAGAGAAACAACTAAAGGCAGTGGAAATGACCTTAAAAGAGATTTATGAGCGGAATAACACTGGTGTATTTTCAGATATAGAGCTAAAGAAGGTAAAGGAAAAGGAACTAAAAAGAGAATAATTATTAGCTAGGAAGGAGGAACTACAAATGTTAAAGAGATGAGCAATTTGGATAAAAGAAGATGACAATAATACAAAATTCTTCCACAATTTCACCAACCAGAGAAGCAATCATAACACAATCGCATCAGTAATGGACATGAATGGTGAAATGGTGAGACCCTTTAATGAAAAATCAGAGTATGGGAAGAGCTTATTCAAAACCTTATTTAAGTAACAGGAAGGATGCAATATCCAAGAAATCCTGAAGGTCATCAATTTATTTCCAATATTGATTGATGAAGAAATGAACAACTCACTCAGAGAAGAGGTTACAGAAGAAGAACTGGAGAAAATTGTATACTCTATCCAGAAAGGAAAAAGCCAAGGTCTGAATGGGATCACCATATAATTTTTTCAAGGATTCTATGACTTAGTTAAGGGGCATCTTCTGAAGGCGGTGCAAGAATCTCAAAGGGTAGGGAAGTTTTTGGGAGCCTTGAACTCCACATTCTTAGCACTTATCCCTAAGAAGAAAAATCCTTCCTCCTTTGAAGAATTCAAACCAATATCATGCTGCAATGTGGTATATAAAATAATATCGAAGGTTATAGCCTAGAGGTTGAAGCCAATTCTGAGCAAGGTCATAACAAAAGAGCAATTTGGATTTTTGTTCAATCGTAAAATTCATGATGCGGTATCCCTTGCTCAAGAAGCGATGCATACCATTAAAAGGTCAAAAAGAACAACCTTTTCCTTAAAACTGGATCTCTCCAAAGCATATGATAGGGTGAACTGGACATTTTTAACACTGGTGATGATTCAGATAGGGTTGACCTGGAGACAGTCAACCGGATTATGGGATGCATTCAGTCAGCCTCCTTTGCAGTACTCATCAATGGCTCACTGTTATAGCTGATTTTACCACACATGGTGGATCACATTTTTATAGCCTTCCCTGTCCCTCTACAGACTCCTTAGACCCCATGGACCATTTTTTTTCCTTTGATGTTTCCAAGATCATCCCTAAAAACATGCAAAAATTTCCATACACGACTTTTAAACCCTTTCTCGCGTATATACGTAGGTTTGACCCCTAAAACCGCGTACATCGGGATGTGTGCATAAGGCCAAATTATTTTGAAGTTTTCCTTGATGTGGATCCGACTCACTTGTCTCCTAGCCTTCCCTATGCCTTGAGATCGCTCGGATTCGACCTTTCATTACCCCATTGAAGAGCTATATAAGGAACCCTTTTGATACATTGAAGGCAGGAGGAATTGAGAGCAAGAGAACTATAGTCCATTGTTGCTGAAACTTGTGGATGAGTCTGCATCCCTTTGTCCCTTGGAACACTGTTGTGTTCTTCCCAAGCTTTCCCTTTGCTTGTGAGCTTGCTATCAAGAGATGGAGAATTGAAGTGGGGGACTCGGTTTCTCTGATTCACAGACGTGCTGACAGAGGTTGTATTCATTGTAATCTCTTATTTTATATTAATAGAAATATCTTTTCTTGTCCAATAATGTGTATTTGAATGAATATTTGATCCATGGATGATTTCAAATGCTTATATGTTATTGATTATATCTGTTAGAGTAGGTCTAACATGATTATATATAGCATGCTTGTCTTGTTTATTGAATGTTGAGGAAGTAATTTATCAATTCAAGCTGGAGTTCGAAAGCTCAACGAGGATCTACATCAACTGTCCAAAATAAGGTACGAATCGAGATCCTTTAGTGTTAGATATTTGGTTTCGCTTGCATATAGGAAAGGATTGATTTCTGGAGTCAAGTTGTTTGTTGTGGTACCCCAAGCCATAGGAATTTCTCTCCGTAACAGAATTGGCGACTCCGCTGGGGAGTTCCTAGTAGTTGTCCTTTGGGGGTTTTTTATCGACATTCAATGTTCTTGAATTGCTCTTATTTCTCTATTTCTGAGTCAGGTCTGGGGGCATGTTTTCTTGGTAGTGTCTGATTGGTGTGAATTTTGTCTCAGTTTATCTATTTGCCTTTTTTTTATACATTTTTCTTCATGTATGTGAGTTTTGAACTCACAATCGTGTATACACACGGCTTTGACTGCTATATCCACGTACATACATGGGTCCACTTCGAACAGTCGCGTATGCACTGATTTTTTCCTTTTAGAGGAAGATGGATTGTTGCTGGGTGAATTTTGATGATTACTGAGTCTCCTTTGATACTGCTAGAGTCTGTATACACGTTTGTTTCTGACCAAAGACATTTTTTTTTAGGGTAAATTTATTTTTTAAGAATGTTCTTGTCATTGCATTTTCGATTTTTTGTTTTGGGATTAGTGCATTAGATTTCTTTTACCTTAGTACTTTGCGTGAGTGTTGTTTGATTGTGCTTGTAGAGTCTGGGGGTGGTAGAATCATTCTCTTGCTTTAGTATCTCATTTTTATTCAAAAAATCCAAAAATATTTATTTCTTTGAATCATTATGCGTTGCACTTTTCACTTTGCATGTACTTGCACTAGGTTTGCTTAGAGAAGTATTAGTTAGGATTTCATATAGGAATGACTGCATTTGTCATTTGAAGAAAATTTTGCATTTCATGTAGTAGCATGCCCCATTTTTCATTTGACACAATGCATTTGCATTGATTGTTAGGTGTGCATTTTACTTCGGGTTGCATCATAACATCATTGGTTGCACGGTCATCTACCTTTTTGAGTAATAAAGCCAAATAAAATCAACGCTTAATTAAAATGGATTACACTATTTTCTTTGATAGGATGCACCAACAAGATTAGGTTTTAGGGTCTTGGAATAGTTCATTGTGAGTAAATTCTCCAAGACCACTAAACAACAACATGTATGTGTTTGTCCAGGTGAGAGTGTGAAATTCCTTGGTATAATTAGTGTTTCTCGGGATCCTCCTCTTACAAGGGAGTTAAGCATGAGGCAGTGTGAGTGGTTATTGATTCAGATGACCCCTAGTCATAACTGAGTAGCACCGGAGATATTTCTAGGATTGTATTTGTATCTGGGGGCTCTTTCGAGAGTTTCGGGCTTTGCTACCCTGCCCATACGGTCAATCCCGCCTGCGACTGTTCGCTTGAGCATTGATTATATTGAGGTAACCTTAGTTTCCTTACCTAGGTTATCGAGGGGGTACTTTGTAGGGGTTATTCTGCAGGTGTCCCGGCCAGGTTGGGGTCAGACAGCGCAGTCGCTATATGCGTTGAAGCTAAGGGCCACAATAATTAGTTATGAACCTCCACTTGTTGTGTATGGGAGTCTCAAGCCTCTCCTAGGCAATACATACCTGCTTCATTCGGGAGCTCACATATCCTACCCTTATTTGCTTGTGATTGGCTTTAGATTATATTGGTGTATGCTCTGTGCACATTAGCTTGCTTAGGGTTTGCGTAATTAGAGAGTCTTTTTCATTTTTTGATTCATTGTGGATTCGGGTGCGGCACCTCGCCATTCTCGTCGTTTAGCGGGACTTTCGCCTTCTACATATCCTCCTCCTTTGGGAGAGGGAAGCAAATGTTCCGGGAGGACTACTTCTCACATTGATTCACAGACGATAGGAGACCATGAAGATGAAATTCCTGAGCTACCTTCACTTCATGAGTTTGAAGAAGAAGAGCCTACCCCTATATATGACCCTTCACCTGATATACCTACACACTATGGGTATGATCCTTCACGTGATATACCTACACACTCTGGGTATGATCCATCATCCACAGGTCGTCAGTATTGGATGCCAGGCGACGAGAATCATCATGAACCTGTGAGCACTAGTTATGGTAGTTATGATCTATCTGGTATTCCTACACATGATTCGGTACCACATACCGAGTCGGAGTTTGAACCTAACACTATGCCTTAGGGCATTCCTAGTCACTTCCATGTGGAGAGATTTGGGAACTCAAGTCACATTGCACCCTCCATCCCGGTGGTGGAGGTCACATCACATATTCGTCGACCTAGACCTAGTGCTAGTAGTCCTATTCGGATACCTGAGCCAAGACGAGTGACTGTAAGGAATACCACTTACGTGATTTTCACATGTCCCTTCGTCCTTTATTCCTAGTTCTTCGAATGTTATTCCTCCCCCACATTCACGTGGTCCTTTGGGCCAGAATGTTGCTACGATTCATGTGCGTACTATTGCTACTCGTGTAGTTGTGTCTCAAAGTCAAGTACCTCCTGTCATGTCAGGAGGTCGTATTCCTACTTCTGGAGGTTATATTCTTACTTCCAGAATGTCTATTCCTACTTATGGAGTTTCTCATGGGACATCTCATGGGACTTCTTATGGACCATATTATGGACCGTGGTATGCACAAAGTTATTCACCTTATGGGTATAGGTATCAACAACCCACTTACTCTCTAAATTATGTCTTTGTAGCCCCAAATAGTCAAGGTACACCACATTATGGTGCTTCCACGCCACCCTACATGGGTCAAATGGGAGGAGGATACCATGGCCATGGCCATGGTGGTTACGGTAATCAGTCCTATGTGAACCAAAATTATCAGGGAGCACCTCATAGACCTGCTCAACCTAGGCTCCCTTTCCTCGCAACGTTAAATCTGCCTGACTTTTCGAGACTAACGAACAATCTGGTATCTTATGACCTAGCTTGGCCGGCTGTCCCTACGAAGCTTCCCTCGGACATTCCCAAGTTTGAGGGCAAACCAGGAGAAGATCTGAGTGAACATGTTACTACATTTCACCTATGGTGCTCTTCTAACTCCTTACACGAAGATTCGATCCATTTAAGGCTATTTCAACGCACCCTCATCGGGCCTGCTAATAAATGGTACATAGAGCTACCTAGGGGGGAATTCACTGTGTTTGATGACCTCTCTATGACTTTCCTCAACCACTTCCAGTTACCAATGTGTTACAACGTTGGTATAAAACTCTTGTCAACATTTCGGCAAGATAAAGCCATGCATATCTTGGACCATATCCAAGAGTGGCGTAGATGGAAGAGATTGATTAAAGCCTTCATACCGCCGGAGTTTCTCCTCGAGTGGTTCCTTAAGTCGTTACTACCTTATATAGCGAAGGATGTTTCTACATCTAGAGTTTAGAACGAGGAACAAGCCATTTTTAGGGCACAGGAATTGGACTTGATTTATGCTCAATCCTGTTTGTTATATGAGATCATTCCTAATGCTCCACGCTCAAGTTTCAACCCTAAGGTCAAAACTGGACCACATGCCGATGGAATTGTTGGTTGTACGAGTACCAAACGTGTGGATTCGGTTGTGAAACAGGTCAGTCAATTATCTATAAACCAATCTACTTCAGGACAAGCCATGACTTCATCTCAACCCACCCAAACGGTGAGTGTGCTATCGGTACAATTTTCGGACCAGAAGGGTAACCAGCAACCCGGAAGGAATAAGAAGAAGGGTAAAAACAATCGTAAGGGTGGGAATAAGAATGGAAATGTCAATTCTAATGACAAGAACGCCCAAAATGCTAGGGGGCACAAGCAGCCTAAACGTAAGGTTAAGTTTCCTTGCAAGTTATGTAAGGAGGACCACCTCACTCTCTTGTGCCCTCAAATAGAAGAAGCCTCGAGGTTCATAGAGAAGGGCCCAACTGTGCTGACTAACCCTTTACCTCATAATCAAAATATGAACTTAAGGACCCATGATCAGTCTGGTGGGGATCAAGATCCGTTGGAAGCTTGTAGTGGTCATGGTTGCATCAACATGGTGCATGATGCTAAGGTTGTGACTCGTGCAAAGGACTATGGTTCGTCACAACCTGACCTTGGAAAGGAACCTGCTCCACCTGAGAGTCCTTTGCATATTGAAAAACCTGAAGTTGCTCCTCGCATTCCTAAGGGAGTCTTTAAGCATTTAGGGCACAATCCTAATGCCCGAGCCGCCCAAAACTATTATGTTGTCAAGGATTTGGGCCACACTCCTTGTGCGATGTCTGCACTCGAAGTACTTCAGAGTTGTCCTTCGTAAAGGAAAGCTTTGCTTTCTGCTCTTGGTGTCAACGATGATAATTCTTCCTCCATCATCAAATTTGAAACCGTGGGACTACAACCTCGCTTTCCTTACTATGTGTCTCTCTTGATTCATGTAGAATGTCTTAATAAGACCGTCAAACGCATTGTGATTGATGAAGGCGTTGTTGCTTCCATTATGTCTTTGGCGTGTTGGAATGGTTTGGGTTCCCCAAAGTTGTCTAAATCTGCTACCATGTTGACTACATTCGATGGTAGATCGTTTCGGCCGCATGACATTCTTCCCTCTCTTAAGGTTTGTTTGGGAGGGAAGACCGTCGCGATTGAGGTCGAGGTGGTTGATGCGTCCCTTGACTACAATCTGTTACTGGGTAGGAATTGGATGTATAGTATGCAAGTCGTATCTTCTTCTCTATTCAGAGTTGTATGCTTTCCATTTAATGGGAAGATAGTTATGATTGATCAAATGTCATTCAAGAATCCGTGTGTTATCGCATCTTCGGGAGCTTCTGTCCCGATTGTCATGCACTCTCAGCTGGCAACTGGGAGTGTGGGTGTGGGCATGTAACCATCCCTTATGGGATCATTTAGTTGTCCTGCACATGTTCTCATGATCGAGTCTACTTCTGGTGAGGCTTCATCGTCACTGCGTTCGATGTCTTTTTGCACCACTCATATGGAAGATCCTTGGATTCTTCCTACACCGAGTCCTTCACGTGAGCCCATCGAAACGGACGTGCCGTTTTTTGCAACTATGATAGCATATCAAGCTAATCTCAAATTTGTTGCAGAGCCTAATCCTTCCTCTTTGCGGATGGAGGAGGAGGACCCATATGTACTTCCTGCATGGGCAGTTCAGTCTTCTCACATACATGACTGCCTTGACAGTGTTTTTTCGTCAGATGAGGCTATTATTGAGGCTATGTCTAGGGTTGATCCACCTTGGGAAGAGTTTCATCATAGATCTTATTTTCTTCCCGAGCTTGACCATTTGGAGTGTGAAGACTTTAGGGAGATTATTAGTGAGAGAATTGGTAGTCCCATGGTTTCATTTAGCTCTCCTAGTCTGATGGCTAATGGAAACATGGTGAATATATATCCTACCATCCCTATCAATATCTCTCGCGATCCTGGCAAGATTGAGAATGTCTATATTGGGGCAGAATGTTCCCATGCTGAGATTCAAGAGTATATCGAGCTATTCAAAGAATTTCGCGATGTATTTTCTTGGTCATACGAAGAAATGCTAGGTATCGACCCTCGCATTGTTGAGCATGAAATTAAAACTTATCACAATGCTAAGCATGTTTAACAACACTTCCGTGCGGTGAATCCTAGAAAAGCACCCGCGATTAAGGCTGAGATAGAAAAACTGTTGAATGTCGGTTTTATCTATCCCATTCCCTTGACGGAGTGGGTTTCAAACCCCATTCTAGTTGATAAGAAGCAAGGAACGATCCGCATATGCACTGATTTCCGTGACTTGAATCGTGCATGTCCTAAACACGGGGTCTTCACTTAGTGAAACTATGCCATAGCACGTTCGTTTGTGGCATATGAAACAATACCCCTATTTTCAAAAAATATTGGAAAATACCTCCCAAAATCATTTTTTTTAAACCCCTCCCAATATGCCTTGCCGATTTTAAAAAATCCCTATTTTCCCTATATATTGCATGTATCCATTTTTTCATTTACATTTTTTATACCCCTTTATATTTCTACCTAAGGAAAAAAACCTGAACACATCCTTCCTGTC
>LPNX010523067.1:270487-381810 GCA_001517045.1 Pseudotsuga menziesii | reverse complement strand
ATGTGAATGAGGGAGTCACAGAAGAGCATGGAATGGCTGATCTCTTTCAGAGAATGTTTGACCCATATTCCGGTGATACACTTGTAATGTAATCTTCTAAACTTTTACTTCACTAAAAGAATGAAAAAATTGCATATGTAAAAAATTGCAAGACTAAAAAATTACAGTTATAGATGGAATTGTGCAAATTGCATCCAACACACCATTAAATTTGGTTGATACCTTCTATAGCATCCCTGAACAATAGTAGCCCATTAATTAAAACCTAGAATCCTATCACATTAATTCGTTAGTTAAATCCTGGTATCTTGAAACCAAAGTAATCCATTAGTTAAATCCTTGGTGTGCCTTAAGATAAACCTGTACAGTGTATGGACATCAGGAAAAGAAATCTATAGCGAAAGACACATTGACAGTATGTTACTTCATGTCTAATATTAAGTAGAAACACCAAGGTATATGGAATTAATTATAAAACCGTTTTCATAATGCTAATAAATCTTCTCTAACAACTTGATACAATTCAAAGTTCAAACAGAAGAAAAGATTAATCTCATCCTTAATAACTCCCTAGCAAATCAAAATGTTTGATTGAGTTACAAGGACATGCAGAAAACATTTTGAAACTCCTGTATCCTATAAAGAGACTATGTTCAAGGCATCAGGAATATTTACCGATCAAGTTTCACAAGCAATTAGCAAACTCAAAAGCCAAAGTAATAAATTGCAAACCTGAAATGTTTCAACTTGAACAATGAAAAATTAAAGAAGAATCGATGAAGAATCAAGGTCAAATGCAAGTGGAGCAACTACTCAGAAGCAACTCCTATACATTAGAATATGTAAACTGTAAGAGAAGTATATGAGACATTACAAAAATCAAATCAAGCAATATTGTCATAGATAAATGTCCGTAAGTCCCAAATTAATTAGCTCGAGTGATTGAGTGTTGTGAATTGCAAGCTGGAGGTCACAGGGCAAGTCCCAAGGTTGGCTTCCTCTATGAATATTGTTGGCCTCTCTTGATGTCCTCACCGTATTAGGTTGTCAAAACTGCAACTGAACGGTTTACCCTGTGTACCATCCTCGAAATGATGGGAAGTGCCTAGAGGGTTTCCCTTTATGTGCATTCCGTCAAAAAATAATTTAAAATAAAAATGTAAGTGTAAGTAGCACTATATAACACCAAAAGATTAAGAGACATACCAGCCTACCAGGAACCAGAAATAGAAGAACACGCTCAGGCCTAGTAATTTCATTCATCATTTGTTTCTCTAATTCTGCTATATTTAGTCTCAATTTATGATAATCTGCAAGAGAAGTCTGTAGAAGATATTAGAAATGTCAGCTAGACAAAACTACATCTAGGATAGTACTAAATTATCCTGATTTGCCTGATTACAATCAACAGAAAGAACTTACCTCCTCAGAAGCACCAAGCATGGCTGCTTCTTGCTCCAATTTTGCAATCTTCTCTTCAACTTCTGGTAGTGCATGCATATATTTATTAATAATACCAACATGGACTTTTGGGAAAAGTCACAGGGAATCTCCAAAATTCATCAAAATAATAAAAGAACCCAAAGGACAAAGTTAAACCTTATCATGTTGAAACCGATGGAAAGAATTCTTGATGCAATATTCAGAATCAAATTGTCCCTCAGCTCGACT
Organism: Pseudotsuga menziesii; assembly: GCA_001517045.1. Classification (NCBI taxonomy): domain Eukaryota; kingdom Viridiplantae; phylum Streptophyta; class Pinopsida; order Pinales; family Pinaceae; genus Pseudotsuga; species Pseudotsuga menziesii. The sequence continues at coordinate 380,139 of LPNX010523067.1, read as the reverse complement.
CATTAAATTTAGTAGAGTGTAATAGTTCAACCTGAAGGTACTAACTAAAGGTGCAGGTTTCCCCAAGATCATTTCCTTGCAAGTCTTCATGTCCAACTGCATGTTTACAATAAAAAAACGGTCATTCACAAAGCCTACAAAACCTTGCAGTTGAACTTGGCTTCTGTAAATAAGACCTGTCAATCAACAAGAAAAGGCCACTGTATTTCCAACTTGCCATGAACGTAAAAGGCTCAGTCCCACTCAAACTAATTGAGATGATTGAAATTTCAAGATGCTGATGGAAGTTTTTCATTTCCTTGCATGAACACTTCCTTCAAATAATTACGAAGTGGTATGTGGCTTCCACTCTACAACAGGAAGGTAGAAACTTACTTTAAAGAAGATACATTTCAATATAAAAAGAAAAGCAGTTACATCTGAAACAATTTCATTAGCGAACTGAGTATGCTAAACTATACCGAGTGTAAGTCAAGCATAATCATAAAGTTTCATTGCACTTATGAAACCAAAGTCTAGAATGAATTTGGCATCAATGTAAACCCAGAAAACATGGCAACCAAGTTTGTAAGGAAATTCATGAAGGCAGAATTAAATAAGATGACTTAACAACCTTGACAAGAAACTTTGTAAACGAAGCCAAGCAGGGGAAGAATTGTGTGTTCAAATTTGGGTAACGCAATTTGGTCTCCAGTAGATCAACAAAAATATCATTTTATGAAGGGAGGGCTCACAGGCATGAGTTTATGAACATTAAAAATTAAAAGGAACAAAATTAAACGAATCAAAACAATAAGCTGGAAGTATGGGTTTCTCTTTAGAAGTAGAAAATCAAATAAAAAGACAACATAATTTTTGGTCATTGTTCCATAAAAATTTCAAGCATCGTAGTCGGCACATAACTGAAACCCTGGATGGTTACATCACTAGAAGAAATCATTTGAAAAAAGGAATTTAAGAATTTCCACATGGAATAAAAGGAATGCTAGGACATATGATCTGAAGGGACATCATGATAGCATGGGTTAAGCAAGCTGTTAACATGGATATCTCACCAATGCACCTAAAAACCTTCAACTAGAGAAACCCCCTCAAAAAGGTCAAGTACCTCTCTTCAATGGAATCCTCTAGCAACCAGGGCAATACTCTCATCAAGGTCAGCTCCATCTTCCGAAAGGAATCCCACAACCCTTTTTTGATACTCTCCAACACTCCCATCAACTAAAACCTTGGAATCATTCATTGACTCTACAAAACCTTTTGAAGCTATCTCCATAACATCCCACCATATATACTCTGCATATGCATTCTTAACTACAATGGCTTCACATAACAGACCAGTCACTCAATTACATCTATAACTGTATTCAATGGCTTCACCCAAAACCCCATTGTCTCTAGTTCTTCAACAAAGTCATCAATCTTCTCTTCTTTCTGTTCACTAAGAAGCCAGCCAGACATTCTCGTAAACAAATTTTGCTTATTATGCACAAAGTTGTCAAGCAGGTCATCAACCACATCAACAGGGTTCTCTGGAGAGCCCGAACCTCCTACAATCATTACATATTGGGTGGGATAGATTTCACTCTGTTGCCGAACATGTTCAATTATTTCCTTCCTCACATTGGCTGCTACAGATGTCGGAGTCTTGAAGAGGTCTCCCATGGTACTTTCCACACATGCAATGGCCAAGCCTGAAAGCAAGGCTTGTGCAATTTTACAGACATGTTCCACTTCATAGTAATCACATGAAAAAAAGGATGAAGGACGATATCCACTTTCCTCACTTGGCCTTCCACTTCCACCCACACCTAAATCTGAATCAAGTGGACTAGTCTCTGTAGACAGGCTGGATGGATCCATAAATTCTACCTAATCGATATCTTTATACCCTCCTTAGCAGCAAATTGCGATCATCAGAAACATCAAGGCCAAATAACTTTTCCAAAATACAAATATTTTAGAAACTTTGAAATTTTGGAGTTCAAAGTTCAATCCAGATCCTGGTTATTGATGGGACCCCAAAGGAAAAAATATGGTATTTGTAAGTGGGTGTCCATATTATATTTCAGAAACCTACAACCCCCTGCATTGGCCAATGTATCACAAGCATTGCTATCAAGTTCAAAATATGCTCACAAATATGAGATAAATTGACCAACTTATTTTCAACACAAGTATGGACTCTGTTATTCTGGAAATGATCAAAGATCCCAGCTTATAAAAACCCGCCTCATATTTCTAGTTCAACATGCAAATAGACTTTTTCAGTTGTTAAATGGCCCTATGTTAACAAAGTGAAATCTACCTTCAGCTTATAGATGCCACAACTGAGGAGTATATTTAGTCAAAACCATTCAAAACTTGCATTTGGTCTCATCCATAGAGATACACCATCCAAAGCAAACCGCCTAGGCTGAGATATCACAATTGAGAACCATAATTGGTTGCATTAATAGAGCAGCATTTCTTGGGGAGAGTGAACTCCGGTCTCTGTGAAGAAACCTCACTTGATTTAATACCCTACCACAACCTTCTTGACCGACTCCACAGGTGTTCCGAATTCTAACCCTGAAATCAGACATCAGCGGTCAATTTTTCTCTAATTTTCCAATATTTTTAGTCTTAAATGAATGTCAAAAACTGAAATCGGAAAGCTGACTTAATCAAATAACAGAACTGGCAACATTTTAATGTGAGACATAAAATTGGGTGCTCAGACCATTCAAATACTTTAATATTTTTAATGATTCGCCATCAATCCATCGGGTCTCAGAAATTCTATAATAATTTTACATCTATAGATAAAAACCCTGAAATTAACCAAATGATAGTTGTGAAACCTCCCCATTAAAAGAAACAAAATTGAAATATTTAAATTCAAACCAGAGCACAGACCTTGAAGAAGTGAAGTATGAAATCTAGGTTTGAAGGCGCTGGCATTGTTTGACGCCATTCCTGCACATGCGACAAAGAAACCCTGACATTTAACGATAAATACCACAGCGTGAGCAGTCTGCCCTCGTTTTCCAAAAAACACTGCGGGGATTTGAAAAAACGCCCTATTATTCAACCACACGATGGAAAAAATGCCCTAAACCCAGCTCGCAGGCACCTTGGCTTGGTGCAGGTGCACTCAGACCACAAGCAAAGGAGCTCGCAGGCACCTAGCAGGCAAGGCTTGGAGGACTCGTGAACGGCTCAGGCAAAAATGTTGAATAAAACATACCCCAACATATTGGATATTTAAATAGTAACAAAAAAACCCTATTTACCCCTAATATACCCCCAATATATTGATTTTTAATTTTTTAATTTTAACCCCCCCAATATGAACGGACGTGATATCATATTGGTCCCTAGGTGACGCCCCCGTTGTCCTAAAGATAATTTTCCCACAACATTTATTGGTCAGATTTTGGATGCGTGTGTGGGAAGCGAGGTATTTTCCTTTATGGACAACTTTTTCGGATACAATCAAATACAGATCAAACCTGAGGACCAACATAAGACTGCCTTTATTTTTCCTTGGGGTACCTTTGCATATCGGAAGATGCCTTTCGACCTTAAAAACCCCGGAGCCACTTTTCAGTGGGCTATGACCTTGATCTTCCATTTTCTCAAATCTATTATCGAAGTCTTTTTGGATGACCTTGTAGCTCTTTCTTTTCAGAGGATGCATCATTCCGACCATTTGAGATTAGTGTTCGAAAGGTGCCACCATTATTTGGTCAAATTAAATCCTCACAAATGCATCTTTTGCATGAAGTCTGGTCGCTTATTAGGGTTCATTGTCTCCAAAGAGGTTATAAGAGTCGACCCTTTGAAGGTTGAGGCAATACTTCAATTGTCTCCCCCAAGAAACATTAGACATCTTCAATGTTTGCAAGGCATGTAAAAATTATTACGGAGATTCGTCGTGATTTTTTCCAATTTGACTAGAGGCTTTATGCATCTTTTGAAGAGGGACACTACATTTTGCTGGGATGAGCAAGCCCAGGAGTCCTTTGATGCACTTAAGCGAGCCTTAGCATCGACCCCGGTAATTAGTCCACCCGACTATAGCCGTGATTTTCTACTTTATGTGGCCACGTCCATGGAGACGATTGGTATGGTTTTGGTTCAAGAGGATGAGGAGCTCCAAGAGCATGTCATATATTATCTGAGCCAAAACCTTATAGATGTGGAGATCCGTTATTCCCATATGGAGAAGCTTGCCTTAGCTACCGTTCATGCGGTTCAAAGATTGAGACACTATATTCTCCTTCGCCAGACCTTGGTGGTTTCCCATGTCAATCCATTTCAGTTCGTCCTCACTAGAAGGATGATAGGGGGAAAGTATAATAAGTGGATTGTCATCTTGCAAGAATTCAATCTCGAGTTTGTTTCAGCAAAATTGAAGAAATCGTTGATTTTTGTGGAACTTATATCTGATTTCCCGAGCAAGGAGGAGGAGGAGGCTTGTGAAGATACGTTTGTCGATGAGCACATCTTCTTAATCTGAACTTTGGATCCATGGTATGGAGATATTATCATATATTTACAAACATTGAAGGTCCCCACTCACCTTTCACGAGATGAACGACGACGATTACATCACGTATCCAAGAGTTACCTCATAGTGGATAACACATTGTACCGTCGTGGGGTAGATTCCATTTTACGTCGTTGTTTAACTCATGAGGAGGCTGAGCTTGTAATGAATGATTGCCACAGTGGGGCGTGTGGTGGTCATTTATCTGGTCTTTCTACAGCCCAAAAAATCTTGAGAGCAGGTTATTTCTGGCCATCGATCTTTAAAGATTGTGTTAACGCGGTCAAGAAGTGCCACCCTTTCCAGGCGTTCACATGTAATATGTGCTCGCATACTGCCCCGTTACATCCAATTATCACCACCGATCTGTTCACTAAGTGGGGGCTCGATTTCATGGATTGCAACCCAACTTCAGCTAAGAGGCATCATCATATTATCGTGGCTATTGATTACTTCACTAAATGGGCTGAGGCTATGCCCATAATAAAATCCGACTGTGAGACAACTGCTCACTTTGTATTCAACCATATTATTACTTGGTTCGGTATTTCGAAAGAGCTTGTCATTGACCATGGTAGGCACTTTCAGAATCGGATGATGGAAGAGTTGGCCTCGAAGTTAGGGTATAAGTAGGAGCATTCTTCTTCTTATTACCCTCAAGCGAATGGACAGGTTGAAGTAGTGAACAAATCATTCAAGTCCATTCTCCAACGAACCATCGCACAAAGCAAGACCAATTGGCATATCATGTTATATCCTGCTTTGTGGGCTTATAGGACCGCGGTTAAGACTACCACCTGTTTTTCTCCATATCAGCTTGTATATGGAGTGGAGTTTGTATTATCGATTGAGTGCGAGATCCCTTATTTGAAGCTAGCCATAGAGCTCTTACCGGATACTTCCTCATTGGAGGAATGTTTGGTCCATTTAGAGCAGCATCAAGACGCTTTAGTGGCTCTAGAAGTGAATAAGCGTCGCATTAAGGTCCAGTACGATAAATCTATCCATCCAACGGAGATTTGGTCCTTTTGTGGGAACAAGCTAAAGAACCCTTGGGGGCAGGAAAATTCAACCCCATGTGGCATGGTCCTTGCGTGGTTAAACGTGTGTTAGAGAAGGGTGCTTATGAGCTAATAGATTATGAAGGGATGGCCTTGGTGGAGCCTAGAAATAGGCTCTATCTTAAAAAGTACTATGCATAATTTCAGCCAAGGCTGACTATTGTATATTAGTGTACAACATTTTGCATAGTTAGGTTTTTCTTATGGTGATCGGGTTTGTTGATTAGATTCCATTTCTTATGGTAGATATCAATGGGGTCTTCCATCTATATAGGATTCGCGAATGGTGCAAGCCATCACACTCAACACTCAGCCTCTGCTGCTTGGGTGATTTATACTCCTATGGGTCAGGTATTGTCTTCAGGAGGCATATGTTTACGATCTTCTTCAAACAATGTTGCTGAATATAGTGCCATTATTGAGCTTCTACGAGATGCAATTTCACATGGTGTCTATCTCTTGAGGTACATCTTGATTTGGAGTTAGTAGTGTCACAGCCTAATGGCTTGTATCATGTTAGAGATCCAACATTATTACGGAGATTCTTACGTGTGAGATTGTTAGAACGACAATTTGACAACATAACATACATACATGTTCCAAGAATTTATAATCAAGTTGCTGACTCATATGCTAACTATGTGTTATATTGGAATTTGTTTCATAGACAGTAAGCTCATCACAAACATGTAAATAAATAAACCGATCATCATAAAAGTTTTTCATTAAACATCCAAAATGTGATGATACATAGTGTCATAATACAAAAATGGGGCTTCCGAGCCACCAAAATATAAATACACGGTAGTAAAAAATGTATCACTCCCAGGTATCTAAGCCTGGGGAGGAGGAGGGGGGTTCTGATCATGGAATGTCACCACGGCTCTAGCTAGTCATGTAAACAACCACACCCATGCTCATGGCACACCCACCACCTAATGCTGCATGGCCTCAAGCAGGTCCTCGACCTACACCATGGGTACCCTATGTGTCAGCTGCACGAAGTTGGTATGAATGCTTTGGAGCATCCGCTCTGCATCCACACCCGTAATGTCATCTCCTCTTCCCCTTTGTCTATGATGAGGGAATCCTTCAAGCCGTTGTGGTCCCACATATGATAGGATGTCACTATGTGTTGTCACGCAAAAACATGTCTTTTTGATTCCATATATCAAAAAACACAAAAAAAATTAAATAACTCAAAAATCTTAAAAAGAGGGTTGGGATTCGTTACCAATGTCACCGTATCCTGATCTTAGTGGTAATGGCATGTTGGGGTCTCCCCGAAAATCTATCCCCGCATAGGGGTAATCATCGATGGCAACTATCTATTGTTGCCACCATGGAAAGAAATCAGCTGGATAGGGGTTGGACACCCTACCTCCACCCAGTCTGTGCATCGCATCTTCCCAACATCATTGGGCTGGATCTTGAACCCCGTGAAGAGGAACGTCAACTCTAGGGCTCAATCCCAGAACACGCTCAAAGAAAAAGGTGCTCAGTATGCTACTGAAACCGAAGTTTCATACTTTGCCCATCTTGCACTCACTGAGCTGGTGTTTCATGTTGCCCAGTAGTGCAGTGCTCTAATCATACACCGTGGGTCTCATGCACTCCACCGCATAGAACATTAGAGGCCGTGAGGCCTTTTAGAGTGAGGCTAGCCCTGCTATCCTGAACAGTGTCAGTAGTATGGCCTTTAGGCCTAGCACCTGTATGGATTTAGTTGGGATCTGACTCCCGACCTTCTCCATGTCCGAATAACAATACATGGCTATGTACTCATCTATGGTGAGGCCACCTTCGAGCCAGTGAGATCGTAGGTTCACCACTTCACCCCGTTAGGAAAGTCCAGTAATAAAGTATATGTTCTCCACTTCTATGGTGAGGGACATGCCATCAATCTGGAAAGACTCTGAGTCACGATCCCAGTAGTCTACTAGCATCTGCAACAGTCTTGGTTTGGCTCTTAAGCCACCAAGACACTAAAACTTGTAAATCACGCATGCACGAAGAGCCTATTGTGCCATTAGATCACCACGTACTGCCTCTTCTACATCCCCATGCTCACATTCTCTCCATTCTAGAACCATCTTGCACATTTAAATCAAGTTTGGGTCATTAGAAGTCTTTAAAAAACTTGACCGCGGTCGCATACGCGATTGTTTGCTAAACAACCACATATGTACGTGACTGTTTGCTAAACAGCCACGTATGTACGCAACTGTTTGCTAAATAGCCTCATATGTACACGACTTTGAGGGCTTTTTCCGCATATATCCATCCCTATATATGGAAAAATCCTTGATTTTTGTGTGGGCCAAGGTGCACACTTTTGGATGGCCTAGAAATCAAAATTGACCATGGAAGATTGAAAATTTTACATGAAAATGAAAGAGCAGGGCATGGAAAATTACCTGGAAAAAACGGTGTCGAATTCCGTCAACTAGATCTCTCGGAATTCGTGTTTGAAGTTTGAGCTCAAATGGGTAAAAATTTCAAATGTTATATAATGTATTGAATTTTACTATTTATAAAACATTTTCAAAATTTTGAAAATTTTTACCCCCTTTTCTATAGTTTTGGACCGTTTCTAATCCTTTTGGACCATTTTTGACTAATAAATGATGTAGGAGGCCGTTTTGAGCGCCGTTTCGACCATTGTTTTGACTCGTTCGTGCCGATTTCAGGTATCATGTCTAAACTGGCATATAGATTAGGTTTCCCCACCATTTGCATTTTCCATGACCTTATGACCGTTTCATCATAACCATAGGTACGAACCCATTCTATCTTGTCACGGAACCTTCTTGATGTTTTAGAAGTGGCATGATTTGAATGGTAGAGCTTGACCTTACAAGGGTACCCCAGTTAGCGCCTTATTTTCATTTGGTGCCCATGCCGATAGTTTTGTCCTTTAGGGTGTGGGAGTCCATTGTATAGTATTGCCATGACATTTCGCAAGAGCCTCATACTCTTGATCTTTTGCTGGCCTATTTCCCTTGGACTCCCTTATTTCAAGTTGTAATTGCATTATAATGAGCTTTGCCAGCCTCATTTGAGCCTTATGCTGGCTTCCCTGACTCTGAGTATCAGCCATATAGCCTGAGCTTGTCTCATGTCTAGCCATGCAGAGCCATTTTGTATATCCTTTGCAGCTTGATTCCCTATTTTTACCAGGAGGGGACTTTCCCCCGAGTGTCGCTATCCTACACATGTGTCCTTGCATTGAGCATAGGTATGTTCCACTACTTGGAACTAGTTTGTTTGCCCATTTGACACGCGTCTCCTCCTAGTCTATAACTTTAAAGCAATTTTATTTTTTTTCAAGCTTTTCAAATATTTGAAAAAGTCCAAAAAAAAAAAATTAAAAAACCAAAAAACCGGATAAGGAAAGATGTTATCTTTGGCAGCAGTCGAGTCATGTCACCTTCAAACATAGCACTGTATACCACATCCGTTGGTTGGGTTAATAGTTTGAATTTAGGAGCTGTACTCGTTTATCTGAGTTTATCTCCATCGACTGGTTAAGATTCCAATCCCTATGGAGCCTCTATCGATGCCTCCTGTGTCGCAGAGATGTCCTAGTTTTGCATACCGAGTCTATGCTGCCAATATTCAGTCACCATTCACCTTTAAGCTCTTGTTCGAAGGAAGTTGAAACCTGAATCGGCCATTCCTCAGTTATCTTGACTTTGCATGTCAGCCATTCTCGGTACGGTTATTGGTTTGTGCACCTTATGATCGAGTCCTTCCACATTATATAGCTTTGTTGATTACCTCGTGTTGGATGATGGGGGATGCCTTAATGCCCTCCTTCCAGTGGATTTCATCCCATCGACTTCAGATCATTTATTATGGGATAGGAATCTAGAGTCATGTTTGAGTGCCTTGAGACTTGCAGTCATTAGTGGCAGGTTCTCTCCCCATCGACAGTTTATTGGGAATACATCAATGTCCCCTAATCGATGGATTCTCTCAAGTGTTCGACCTCAACACATTTATTCACACTTGTTAGTTTACACTCTAGTACCTTGATTCCCATTTTAATTATCGGTGGGTGATCTCGCGTCTGTTAACATCAATGACCGGTAATCAGACTATGGACTACTATGTTCGACCTTGACACCTCTATTCACATAGTAGGACATGTACTCGTAGCAGTTTGTGTAGAAGACCTTCCAAATTGGTGGCATCTCTTATATGCTACCTCCTTGATCATGCCAGTGTTCATGAGATCTCAACTCTCGTGACTTGATTCCAGTGAATGTCAGACATTTCCAGCCATTATGGAGATCTTGTTCCATTATATATCTTCAGTCTTTATGGAGATCATGATCCTTTGTATATCTTCATCATGGAGATTCTGATCTATTTATATTGTACGTGGTGATGACCACATATGTCATAGTGTATCATGCCTATTCATGGCCATTATACTCTTATGTATCCAGGACTGCTATATGTCTATGCAGTTATGTGTAGAGTTGTATCATTGTATAATGTTGATTGGATGGTTGGTTCTTCCACTGGGTTCTTCGTCACTTCACTTCTAGGATGGACTTATAATGTATTTTGGCCATCGTATGACCCCTCTGATCTCACACATTAGGGGGCATCTATTATAGCTGCTTTTACCACACATGGTGAATCACATTTTTATGGCCTTCCCTATCCCTCTGTAGACTCCTTAGACCCCATGGACCATTTTCGTTCCTTTGATGTTTCCAAGATCATCCCTAAAAACATGCAAAAATTGCCATACGCGACTTTTAAACCCTTTCTCGTATGTATACGTAGGTTTGACCCCTAAAACTGCGTACATCGGGATGTGTGCATAAGGCCAAATTCTTTTGGAGTTTTCCTTGATGTGGATCCGATTCACTTGTCTCCTGTCCTTCCCTATGCCTTGAGATCGCTCGGATTCGACCTTTCATTATCCCATTGAAGAGCTATATAAGGAACCCTTTGGATACATTGAAGGCATGAGGAATTGAGAGCAAGAGAACTATAGTCCATTGTTGCCGAAACTTGTGCTTGAGTCTGCATCACTTTGTCCCTTGGAGCACTGTTGTGTTCTTCCCAAGCTTTCCCTTTCCTTGTGAGCTTGCTATCGAGAGATGGAGGATTGAAGTGGTGGAGGCCCAAGTGGGGGACTCAGTTTCTCCGATTCACAGACATGCCGATAGAGGTTGTATTCATTGTAATCTCTAATTTTATATTAATAGAAATATCTTTTCCTGTCCAATAATGTGTATTTGAATGAATATTTGATCCATGGATGATTTCAAATGCTTATATGTTATTGATTATATATGTTAGAGTAGGTCTAACATGATTATATATAGCATGCTTGTCTTGTTTATTGAATGCTGAGGAAGCAATTTATCAATTCAAGCTGGAGTTGGAAAGCTCAACGGGGATCTACATCAACCGTCCGGAATAAGGTACGAATCGAGATCCTTTAGTGTTAGATATTTGGTTTCTCTTGCATATAGGAAAGGATTGATTTATGGAGTCAAGCTGTCTATTGTGGTACCCCAAGCCATAGGAATTTCTCTCCGTAACACTCACCCTCAGACTTTTTCATGGCATCAAGAGGCATTAGACAAGGGTGCCCACTTTCTCCCTTTCTTTTCCTTCTAGTCGCTGATGCTTTGAGCAGAATAATCAAACAGGAAAAAAGAGAGGGCTCCTTTAAAGGTGTAAAGGTAACTCACTCAAAAGAATTATCTCATATCTTGTTTTTGGATGATGTGGTGTTGATGGGAGAGGGTTCTTGGGAAAACCTCAAGGAAGCAGAGCAGATGCTGGATCTATACAAGAAAGCCACATGAATGCACATGAACATGGAAAAGTCAATTCTATCCGAAAATGGTCTGCAAGAGGAGGTAAGAAGCAGAATTAGAGCTGAACTTCCTTACATTATAAAGCCTATGGAAGAAGGGTTCAAATATCTAGGGTTTGTACTCAAACCTAATGCCTACTCCTTCAAAGATTGGATTTGGTTGTATAAAAAAACTGAAGGAAGGATTGGATGCTGGAAATATAAGTTCTTATCTAGGGGAGGTATGCTGGTTCTTTTGAAGGCAGTCCTCCAACGCATCCCGGTCTACTAAGCCAGAATTGCATATATCCTGAAAGGCATCCTACAAAAATTAAGAAAAAAATTCTTTTTCTTCTTATGGTCTGCTAATAGACATTCAGAAGGAGTCCCCTTAGCAAAATGGCAAATGCTAGCTTGTCCAAAAGATTTAGAGGTGTGGGGCATTAAGAACCCCTTTTTATTTTGTCAAACCTTGGCAGCCAAAACACTGTGGCACCTTATCAAGAATCATGAGACTCTATAGGGGAGAGTCCTAACTTCCAAGTATTGCCCAAATGGGTCTATTATTGAATGGATAAGGAAACGGGACAAATCCTTCAAAAATGGTTATGTAGGTTGGAAGGCACTGGTATTAGCCTTCCCACATGTTGGGAATTGGTTGGCATGGATGGTAGGTAATGGGAGAGAAGTAAGGATAGGAGAATATCCCTGGGCATGATCAGGGGAGAGATTTAAACTCTCAGATGGCCTAATTCGAAAACTAAGAAGCTCAGGGATCTCCACTCTAAACCAAGCAAGCCTAATGTCTTCACAAAGGGAAATTGTTTGGAAAAACTCAGAGGCTTTAGGCTTAGAGGAAGGAATTAAGGAGGAATGGGAGGAATATGTTTCACTACTCAAGTCGAGTTTTATTCATCTAGACAAGGAGAAAGAAGATAAATTGGTGTGGACCAAAAACCGGGTGAATGGGGACTTCTCGGCCAAACTAGGCTACAAGACATGGGTTTGGAATCAACATCGGGGAGAGAAGATGAAATGGTGGAAAAAATTATGGAAGGCAGAAGGGCCCTTAAAGGCTAAACTAACTCTGCGGTTGACTCTTAGCAACAAGCTCTTAACATCGGACAATTTGCAGAAAAGGGGTTGGAAGGGCCCAAATCGATGTGCTCTATGCTTTTTAGATGAGGAAACAGTTACTCATTTGTTTCATTTCTGTCCTTATGCAGAAGCTATGTGGAAGATAACATGCTCTGAGCTGAAGTACCAAGGGAACCCGAGTACCTCTCTTGAACACAAAGCAAATGCATGGTGGAAAGATAGATCGGTACATCTATATAGTGCTCTTCCCTCCCTTTTCACTCATGGAATTTGGTGGGCTAGAAACACTGTCATTTTCAATAACAAGTTGATTCTAATTGAAGTAACCTCAGCGCTTGTGATTTAGTGGGCCAAAGAACATAGATCTCAAGAGAAGGAGCAGAAAATCAGAGTACTGAACACCAGAAATAAACAAAGCAATACCTTGGGATTTTTATTTGGTGCCAATCAAGGGGATCCTCCTTTGGGAGGCTTGGGAGGAGTGCTCTACCTCTCAGCCAACCAAAAGGTCCAAGAAAAATATGCTCTTGGACATTACTCAAACAATAAGGCTGAATTAGCAACTCTGCATATGATCCTAACGGTGGCCATCAACAACAACATTTCTCAATTGCAAGTTTTTGGGGTATTCCAAGATGGTGGTTGACTGGGTGAACAGAAAAATTCAAATAAATGCTCCACATTTACAACAATAATTGAATGTTATCAGAAGGCTACTAGATTTCTTCACAGGATTCAACATTTCTCACATTTACATGGCGCTGAATATGGAAGATGATGGTCTATCCAAACAAGCTCTGTTACTAGATCCTGGCAATTTGGAAACAGAGGTAAGCACAGAAAATTAAAACCTTGCACTGTATAATTCATTTTTGTGACTATGACAAGGTTCAAAACATGCTCATAACTCGAGCCTCTATTTTTTGTAAAGAACTGAAGGCAATGCCTGGATACTGAAATTGTAAAGATGTTTTGGAGTCAAGAGGACTTTTGATCCTTATATAATGAAAAGTTCCTTTGGAATAGTCACTTTTTATTTAAAGTGAATATTTTCCAATTGGAATATATATAAATATTAAAATTAATAAAACTTTATCAAAATAATTATAATATTAAAAATATTATTTTAAATTAATATTTTAATATACAACAATTTTATGTGAGGCTAAATTGTCATTTTCTTATAATGCAAAGACATGTTTGCATTCAACCATGGTATATGTACATATATATATATAGATTCTTCTGCGCACCCAAATAAAATAATCCTCAATATTTATATCTCTATGTCAAATTAAAAAACCCCTTTAACTCACCCACCCAAATAAAATAACCCTCGATTATATTTTTGAGGATTTTTGGAGTATTCAAACTCCAATATAAATGAAAGTGATATAATAATAGTGATATAATAATAGGTTATTCTTTGCCAACATAGAGTCAAATTAAATTTTTGGAAACTTCGACGATGATGTTGATATTTGAACGTGCATCGAAACCTCCTAATTAAATTTTTGGAAACTTCGACGATGATGTTGATATTTAAACGTGCATCGAAACCTCCTTGTTAGCTGAACACGCGTGATTATAAGGCGCCCTTCCGCCAATAGCCCTTTGATTAGTATTGCAATTTGGCTTGAGAAGCGCTGCAGTGTTCAGAGCCGAGCCGACGCAACCATGGAGGATTCAAGTGCAGCACAACGGCTGCATCAGCATGAGCAGAACTGTATATCGGCCGTTTTTACCTTTATATGCTATTCTTTCGGCATGAGAAGCGCAATTCCAAGACCACTACGGCCCAGGGATCATGAGCATTTGAGAATTAATCTGTCGGAGTTGCCAATGAAATGTATAAAATCCATTTTCTCCTTCACTACTCCACGGGATGTTTGCAGGTTGGCAGCCGTGTCTAAACTCTTCAGATCTGCAGCAAATTCTGACTCTGTCTGGAAGAAATTCATTCCTACTCAATTCTACCAGATCCAATCCAGTGACGTTACGTTCAGCCTTTGCTCTTCAAAGAGAGAACTCTACTTTCGCCTCTGCGATTCGATTCTCATAGACGGGGGAACAAAGGTATACACAAATCCCTTATTATTGTTGTTTCCAATATCGTTTCATCCATTCATATTCATATTCATATTCGCATTCGCTGGAAGAACAGCAGAGATTTTGGCTGGAGCGATCCACAGGGAAAATAGGTTACACGTTATCTGCGAGAGCAATGTGGATCTGTTTAGTCGATGATCAACGCTATTGGCGTTGGGTTTCTCTGAAGTTTTTTCTAGACGACTCCAGGTTTAGTTTGGTTTTCTTGATTGCAGATTATAATGCTTTTCTTGATTGCAGATTATGCAGATCCAACAGGCATGGAACAAAGTCACTGCTGGATGGATGGAATCTGCAATCGAGACTTCAAATAGTTTCGTTTGTTTAACCCTTCAAAAACATTTGAAGAACAATTCTGCGTTTAATTGATTGCAGGCTCAGATTCGATAGTGTTGTGAAGTTAGAAAATGTTTGCTGGTTGGAAATCCGGGGTGCATTGGACTCCAGGCTTTTGTCTCCGGATACCAAATACAGTGTGGTGTTTAGGCTTAGATTTACAGAGGACTCCCATGGATGGACAGGGCAGACAGTGAATTTTGCAGTTACCACGCCAGACGGAGAAGACATCAACTCGGAGCATCTTTTGGGGGAAAGGGAAGGTGTTGCAAGTAATGGATGGACAGAAGTGGTTGCAGGTGAATTCACAGCAAGAGCAGCACAAGATTTTCAACATAATTCTTCTTTTGACATGTCATTTCGTATGTTGGATCAGACGAGTTGGTGGAAAGGCGGGCTACTTATAGCTGGAGTGAAGATTGAACCCTGTAACTGTAAGTCCACTTATGGCATTGATTTACTCTATCAGACTGTTAATGTTCGCCTTCTCTTTGCTTGGTGTTTTGTTGGGAGTTTCTCTCTTTGCTTGCTGTTTTGTTGGGAGTTGGCTCAATTCTAGAACGCATTTTTTTTTGGGTAAGTTTGGTTGGAATTTGGCAAGATTATTTGTTGCTGAAAATGAGATTTTTTTTTGGTAAGTTTGGTTTGAATTTGGCAATAAATTGGTAAGTTTGGTTGGAATTTGGCAAGATTATTTGTTGCTGAAAATGAGATTTCAGTGTTGACTCAATTCTAGACTCATTTAGATTATTTGTTGCTGAAAATGAGATTTCAGTGTTGATTCAATCTTTAGAACGCATTTTTTAAGTTTGGTTGGAATTTGACAACAAATTGGTAAGTTTGATCTGAATTTAGCAACATTATTTGTTGCTGAAAATGAGATTTTTAATGTTGAAATTGCAATTTCAATTACATAAATAGATTAAGCACCCATGGAACATCTTGATATGCAATTCCAACCACTAAAAACTACCATATGAACCATTTCCACTAAATTTTGGGTACAAATCGTATAAAGTTTAACTTACTCCGTCTTTTTTGCTCGTTACTTTGATTGCAATTGTGTCAACCCTGTTTAACTGAAACTAACACCGAATGAACGATTGTGAAGCCTCTAGCACAGAAGAGTCAAGGAAATTCATTTCACGACCACCAGAGAATGAACATGACGAGAAGTATGTGAAAAATCTGCCGAAATTGCCAAAGGAATTTCTAAAAGACATTCATGAGGAGAAGTATGTGAAAAATCTGCCAAAGTTGCCAATGGATTGTATAGAAGCCATTTTCTCCTTCACTACTCCACGGGACCTTTGCAGATTGGCAGCTGTATCTAGACTTTTCCGATCTGCCGCAAATTCGGACTCTGTCTGGAACAAATTCGTCCCCCCGCAATGCTACCAGATCCAACCCAGTTCTGTCACCTTCGACCTGTTCTCTTCAAAGAGAGAACTCTACTTCTGCCTCTGCAATTCAATTCCCATAAAGGAGGAAAGAAAGGTATACATTTTGCATTACTCTCTTAATGTTATCTCCATTATTGTTTCATCCAATCATACTCATATTCTGCCGGAAAATCAACAGAGATTTTGGCTGGAGCGATCCACAGGGAAGATAGGGTACATGTTATCTGCACGAGAATTACAGATCACCTGGGGTCACGACCAACGCTATTGGCGCTGGATTTCTCGAGATGACTCTAGGTTTGTTTATCAAGTTTCTTACTATTGTTTTTCAAATTGTACTTTTAACCCAGCAAAAACCATTGAAAAACCCTTCTGCTTTCAAATGGAGGAAACCTCAAACAGCTGATATTGGTCGTTATAAATTGTGGGTTCAGATTCGGGGAGCTTGCAGAATTATTATCAGTTTGCTGGTTGGATGGGTTGAGCTTATCCAGCATGTACGTTCATGCTGGATAAGCCACCTGGCCTGGGCCCTACGGCCAGTCAACCCGTAGTCAACTTGATGCATTGACGGGATTTTACAATAATCCGGCAGCCTCGTCCGCCTCCGTCTCGCCACCGCCACTGCCACCGCCACCGCCGTCCTGCTGTCACCCCGCGCGTGCTGCATTAATTATCTACCAAACTATTTTTTTGAACGTGCTCGGTCCATTGATCCATCCCCTCCCCTGTTCACGGTGGCCGGGGCAACGTTGAAGAGTACTCCGCTCCTCTCTGGATAAGCTCGGCCTATCCAGATCTTCTGCAAGATTTCTGCATGGAAACACAACATGAACTGCAAATATGGGATGTCGCTTCAAATGTCCCACAGTTTCCAGCTGTCCATTTTCTCAGCACTTGCTATCTCTGCAAACGGCAGTTAAGCCATGAGAAAGACATATACATGTACAGGTTTGTTATGATAATCATACCATAGCTTTTCTGATAGATATTGTTTTAAAGCTTGGAAATCACATGGAAATTTTATTCTAGTTTCAGGCTAATGGTTTTTTTTTTTTCAATTTTGCACCGTTTTATCCATAAGGGCTATTCAATTCTCAAGTACCTAGTCTCATTCTCTGCTCGCTGATTATTGCAGAGGTGACAAAGCATTCTGCAGCGTGGAATGCCGCTACCAACAGATTTTGATGGATGGATGAATGGAAGCATTTTTTTAGAGTGCTTCTTCTTACAGTGGGAAATTTTTATTAACTTGTACAGGTTCTGCTGCATAAAAGAGGCATCAGAACTGTCTGTATTGTTTGGATCTTGAAGCTGTAGGAAAATACAGGGGTAGATGATATACAAATATCTGTTTGTAACTTTTATGCTGAGCAAATGGGATGGGTTTGGTTTTTCATAGGCTTATTGATTTAGGATGAGTTATGTTGTGTACATATTGCCTCAAGTTTTTAAGTTCAACCCTTTTAAGATTATCCCAGACATGTACAGGGATGAAATCCAAAAGCTTCCAAATGCATATGAGTTTCTTAATATGATAATTATTCTGCAGTTAGTGACTGGGAAATCTAAAAGAAGGCCAAAAGAGCTAAAGCAAATTTGAATGAAGTAAGCATATTCTTTCTTCTTTGTTATGATGGCTGAGAATGTCGATTACATTAGAAAACCATTGCTCTTATATTAGGTAAAATGGCTGACAAGAGTCATGATGATTGATAGCAGATTAGCTAGCGATATTGCAGATTCGTGATGTGTTTCCCACAGATTGTGATCATAGTTTCTCATAAAGTGCCGAGAACTTGAGATTATTATACATTCTACTCTCTGAGTTTTGTTTGAGAATGAATAGTACATCTGGGAATGATATTTTGTTTTGAAGATTGGTGGAAAAGACTTGAAATTATGAGGCTACCTATGTATGTGTTCTCTTAGTTTTGTTCAAGCGGATGCTATTGTTTTTTAATTCAACTTATTTCATAAGTAAAACCAGACATGTTGCAACAGTATGGGCAGATAAAAGAAAAGAATCAAAGGTCCGATTGGAATACAAGATCTAGACCTTTTGCAGCTTACCTAAATAAAATAAAATAAAATAAAAATGATGTATACAATAATGAGAACAATACAACCCTATGATATAACCTTTTTTTAATACAAAATAATTATGAATAATATATTATTATAAATAATAATATACTATAATAATAAATAATAAATAATATATGTAATAGTTTTTTTTTTTAAATTTGATGTAATGGTTTATTTATTAATTTTAGAAAAAAAATTATGATGTGACAAGAAAGATAAGTAGAATTATACATATTTAAAAATCTGTAACACAAATGATTCATGATTAACTATATCATATATTGTAAATTCATATAATTAGCTAGCTTAAGAAGATTTACATTTGCAATGCCTTGTAGATAAGCATAAGATTTATACGGAATTGTAATCAAATAGGTCAATAAGAATAACTCAAAATGTGTTACACATGGTTACCGTAATATAAAAATGTATTATTTTTTAAATAAAAGTTTAGATGAGATATTTAATAAAATAATGTTTTTTATTTTTTTAGAGAGTTCTAAAATTAAACTTATGACAATAACCAAATGAGGTAGAGTTTTAAATAAAAATTCAAAAGTTAAGGGATGCCAATAACCAAGTGCTCACCATTTAAATAAAAATTTAGATTAGATATTAATAAAATAATGATTTTGATTTTTTTTATAGAAATTTTAGAGTCGAGTGTTCAAACAACAATGATAATAACTTTGAGTGAGATAACATGTAATGTTAAACTAATTTTATAATATTACTAGAGTCACAATTAAATTGATATAAGTGAAGTGGGTCATTTAGTTTGGTAGAAATAGTTGGTTATTAAACAAATACTATGTAATAAACAAAAATAAATACTATTTAATAAACAAAAATAAATCAAATATAATATGAGAAAAACAAAAAACAAAAAAACAAAAATTGATTTCTTTAACCACATAATGAAGCTTGTATAAATCTTAATCAAGATGCATTAGAGCATAATAAGATACTTGTAAGACCATGAAATGAATTCTGCCTGTACATTTATTACACTTGCATTAATCTAGTTAATTAGCTCGAGAAAATCCAATATCTGAAATAATATCTAAATGCTTATCAACATAATTATACTCAATTGTTAAACAAAGTTATTTTGAGAATTTTCAAATATGAATAAGAATAACCTAAATCTTATCTTCTTCCTAAAATTATTATTATAAATCATTTATTTGTTTTTAAAATTTAGAATGTGTAATCAATCTACAAATACCAAAAGCAACTTAATCTGGTATAGGAAATAGGTTTTGATTGTAAACTATAGATTAATAGATAAGTTTTTACTGTTATGGTCAGAGAATGGTGACTATGTACTTACTCTTCTCTTGTGATATTAAAGTTGAATTTGCATTTTTTCTTCTTGAGAAAAAATTGGGATGTTTATACATTCTTATACTTACAATTATGTATTTAACACTGTAATAACAAAATTTTCTCCTGGTTTTCTGGTAAGTTTGTTTGGCAGAATGTTTAAGTATTTTGGCTTAGATAATAATTAGCACATCCACCAGTAAAATTGTCACTGAATACTAACAGGCACAACCAACCACTTAGTTTTGTGAAGATAGCTAGCTTTTAAACAAAGACTAAAATATATAATTTTATATCCATTATTCATACCAAATTGTTAGAGTTAATATAAGCACAAAACAAATACTATTTAATAAACAAAACAAAAACAAATTGTTACTAGTTTATGGAATGGAGGATAGTTTAGAATTTTTTTTTATTTCTCATAATCTTCCAGTTGAATTGGTTCAAGGGTGAGTTATCCACGCCCAGCTAGATGTTATCACAGACATTCTTCATGTTATCCATTCAACTATCGGTTATTTTTTGTATTCTTTTTATTGTTATCTCACATTCTTTTAGTTATCTGCCATGAACTGTTGGCTATTCATCAACTATGTATTATCCATGCATTGCTATGAGTTATCCATTTATCAACTAGCTACCAGTTATTTTTTATATTCTCATTAAATCAATTAAACATTTCTTATTTCTTTTGGGAGTGTAGGTCGGCCAAGAATAAATGGAATCGGCTGTTTACAAGGTTCTACATTATATTCTTGTTAGATCCATTAGAAAACTGCACTATAGGGTGGGTGCACCTTTGTAACTGAAAAAAATTCACTTTATTGCACATATGGCATCGCATGAAGGTAGTTTGACCCTATTCGCTCTTTGAAAAGCCAGATTGACATAGCTCTTACCGGCTCCATTTTGTTTCATGATCTTGTATTCCAATTTTAATAGTTTTAGGTAAGCTGCAAAAGGTCTAGATCTTGTATTCCAATCAGACCTTCGATTCTTTTCTTTTATCTGCCCATACTGTTGCAACATGTCTGGTTTTACTTATGAAATAAGTTGAATTAAAAAACAATAACATCCGCTTGAACAAAACTAAAAGAACACATACATAGGTAGCCTCATAATTTCAAGTCTTTTCCACCAATCTTCAAAACTAAATATCATTCCCAGATGTACTATTCATTCTCAAACAAAACTCAGAGAGTAGAATGTATAATAATCTCAAGTTCTCAGCACTTTATGAGAAACTATGATCACAATATGTGGGAAACACATCACGAATCTGCAATATCGCTAGCTAATCTGCTATCAATCATCATGACTCTTGTCAGCCATTTTACCTAATATAAGAGCAATGGTTTTCTAATGTAATCGACATTCTCAGCCATCATAACAAAGAAGAAAGAATATGCTTACTTCATTCAAATTTGCTTTAGCTCTTTTGGCCTTCTTTTAGATTTCTCAGTCACTAACTGCAGAATAATTATCATATTAAGAAACTCATATGCATTTGGAAGCTTTTGGATTCCATCCCTGTACATGTCTGGGATAATCTTAAAAGGGTTGAACTTAAAAACTTGAGGCAATATGTACACAACATAACTCATCCTAAATCAATAAGCCTATGAAAAACCAAACCCATCCCATTTGCTCAGCATAAAAGTTACAAACAGATATTTGTATATCATCTACCACCGTGTATTTTCCTACAGCTTCAAGATCCAAACAATACAGACAGTTCTGGTGCCTCTTTTATGCAGCAGAACCTGTACAAGTTAATAAAATTTTTCCACTGTAAGAAGAAGCACTCTAAAAAAATGCTTCCATTCATCCATCCATTAAAATCTGTTGGTACGGCATTCCACGCTGCAGAATGCTTTGTCACCTCTGCAATAATCAGCGAGCAGAGAATGAGACTAGGTACTTAAGAATTGAATAGCCCTTATGGATAAAACGGTGCAAAATTGAAAAAAAAAGACCATTGGCCTGAAACTAGAATCAAATTTCCATGTGATTTCCAAGCTTTAAAACAATATCTATCAGAAAAGCTATGGTATGATTAGCATAACAAACCTGTACATGTATATGTCTTTCTCATGGCTTAACTGCCGTTTGCAGAGATAGCAAGTGCTGAGAAAATGGGCAGCTGGAAACTGTGGGACATTTGAAGCGACATCCCATATTTGCAGTTCATGTTGTGTTTCCACGCAGAAATCTTGCATGCAGAAGATCTGGATAGGCCGAGCTTATCCAGAGAGGAGCGGAGTACTCTTCAACGTTGCCCCGGCCACCGTGAACAGGGGAGGGGATGGATCAATGGACCGAGCACGTTCAAAAAAATAGTTTGGTAGATAATTAATGCAGGACGCGGCGGGGCGGCAGCGGGACGGCGGGACCGCGGTGGCGGTGGCGAGACGGAGGCGGACGAGGCTGCCGGATTATTGCAAAATCCCGTCAATGCACCAAGTTGACCGGCCGTAGGGCCCAGGCCAGGTGGTTTATCAGCATGAACGTACATGCTGGATAAGCTCAGCCGGATGGATGTTGGGGGAGGAATAGAGTATAGGTTTTTGTCTCCTAATACGCAGTACGCAGTACAGGGTGGTGTTTTTGCTTAAATTTAGAGAACGATCCTTCGGCTGGAATGCCCGGCCAATTAAGTTTTCGGTTCAAACACCAGGGGAAGGAGAGAAGGAATTCGAGTATCTTCTTGGTCAAGTTGAAACAACTCGAGTATCTTCTTGGTCAGGTTGAAACAAGTGGTGGATGGATGGAAGTGGTTGCACGGAAATTCACAGTGAGAGAAGAAGATGATTCTTCTCACATCCGATTTCGCATGAAAGAGACAGAGTCAAATCAATGGAAAAGAAGGCTTCTTATAGATGGAGTGAAGATTGAACCTTGTTAGTCCACTTAAATCATTGATTTTGTATATATCAGTGTTGATGTTGAGTGGCCTATCCATATTTAGCTTGCTAAGTAATTGGATGCCAGCATGAAGTGTAGATTAATTGGTCTATGTATGTAAGCTAGCAGTGGGTCTTTTGGCTTTTTGTTGACTTGTTGGAAGGGCAGGTTACTTTTTCTGCGAATTCAGTGAACTACTTAGCTTCCCTGTACTCAAGGTGCATAGTTCTTGGTTGAAAAAAAAAATTGGATGCTTTAGCTATCTCTATTCTCATACGGGTCATTGAAGACACCAAGAGATCTTTACCCTGAAAGAACCGCCTTGCCACAAGGTCAACTCTAATCTTCTGATGAATTGCTCACCCCTTCCCCTCAGCTGATTCTTCTCCGTGGGTGCGAGTGCGAGCCAAAAATGGATGAAACCAAAGATGGATGTTGACGAAGTGCTAATTGATCCTGCTGCTTCCCATCAATAGGTATTTTGTTAATTGGATGCTTGCTAAAGCATGGTTCCTGGTTGAAAAGAAAAAGAAAAAGATGGGATGCTTGCTCAGTAATTAGATGCTAATTAATGTTGTGTAAATAGGTATGGTGTGTATTGGATCATAAATTGTTGAAATACAACATGCACAATGCCTGCAGATTGGCTACAGCATCTCAAATTGTTGAAATACAACCTCTACAATGCCTGCTGATTGGCTACAGCTGACGAAATAATTTTCGCCTGTTGAGTGGGAGATGGTGTTGTTATTTTAGCCTCCCTTATCTATTTGCTTGGTGTTTTATTAATTTAATTATGTCATGAGGACATATGGCAATAGCTCCAAAGATTTTTTTATGTACAAACATTGAGGGTGATAGTACCTTGGTGGTGATTTTATTTATTTTTTAAAAATTGAAATATTTCAAGTATGGATTTATGTGGTATTGATTTTATTTATTTTTAAAAAATTGAAATATTTGGACTATGGATTTATGTGATATTTAGGGTGGGAAAAGTTTGAACAGTTTGTCTTAATTTGTTTGGAAGGTTATGTAATTATCTATCCTTTAACAATGAAGGGTTAAAAAAATAATTGCACTTTAATAGAAAAGTGTAAACTAAGTACACTTCTTAATAACAAAAATGTGAAAATAAAATATTGTTCTTTTAAATATTTATAATTAAAAAAATCAAATAAAAAATACATAAAAAATTGTAGAATTTCATTAAAAACCTAATCAGTATATAATTGTTCTCCTCGACTTCTATTGGGAAAAGTCTTAAACTCTTATCCTGTCAAGCCAAAAGTGTGGAAGAGATTCGTTGATGATACAAACATTATTTGGCCACATGGAAGAGAAAACCTTGATACATTCCTTGTGCACTTGAACAACCAATCTGATCATATAAAATTCACAATGGAAGTCGAGGAGAACAATTGCCTACCTTTTGTTGATGTCCTTCTGACTAGAAAAACCAATGGTACTATTGCACGACAAGTTTTTCGGAAAAGAACCCACATAGAGAAGTATTTGGAAGCGGATTCACATCACCATCCTTCACAGAAGCTTGGTATTCTAAACACACTAGCCACAAGGGCTGTCAAAATTGCTGACAAAGAACACATCAATGGTGAGTTAAAGCATTTAAGGACAGTCTTAAAAAACAATGGCTATGACAATAGGGATATTACAAGAGCATTCAATAAGGCTCGAGATCCCAAGGGGAGGATCCTTGATAATGTAAATGAAAGTATCGTGGTGCTCCCATACATTCAAGGAACAACCGACAGGGTGGCAAAGATCCTTAGAAAAAGGAAAATAAAGACTGCTTTCTCTCCACCAAACTCGCTCATAAACATGTTGGATAAAGCTAAAGATCCTATTGATCCCAAGCATAAGAAAGGTGTGTATGTAATCCCTTGTTCTTGTGGAAGATTGTACATCGACGAAACCGGACGTTCAGTGCAAGTAAGGTTAAAGGAACACTGTGCTGATATCGTCCATGGTCGATCCAAAACATTGGCTATAGCAGAGCATTCTCAAGACACAAATCATCACATTTGTGTGGAAGATGCCAAGGTAATTGCTATGGAAGATTACTACAATAAAAGACGCATTAGGGAAGCTATCGAGATTGAAAAACATCCTCAAAATCTTAACAAAGACGATGGATTGGACCTATCCAACTCTTGGAAACCGTTAATCCAAACCTTAAGAAAGAGTGAGAATTCTTAATAATTTATAGTTGGAACCGACATGAAAACCCTAATCTTAAATAAAAACTACAAACTATTATTAATATTGTCTCCTATACATTATTATCCTTGAGATCGATCTCTCCTGAAGATGGACACAGGCTTGCAATCCGAAACATACGTAGAGACACAAGTTTCTCACACATGGATCCATAACTCTGAAATATATCAAACAACTTGTGAAAACCTAAATAAAGATAAATACATTTTGGATGCTCTTTAACCTTTGCTCACCATAGTTAGACCATGTCCTCATCAAAATAATAAGTCTACAATGCTATTACGATTTTGACTATATTTTTTTTTAGTTTTAAAATTTAATTAAAGTAGTTAGGTTTTTAGATATAAAGTTTTAAGATTATGCAATGTTAATGTTAAAATCATTTCCATATTAAAAAATTACTAAACTCATTTCTCCAATAAAAAATGATAAAATAAAACAAAAAGTTAAGATAACGACATTTCTACTTAGCTCACACTTTACACCAGAGCGATTAAACAACTAGGTTTTGTTTTTTCTTATTATTTAGCTCACACTTTATATCCAAGGTATTAAAGGAGTTCGATATGACGGTAAAAGGAAAAACTTATGCCTCATAAAACATAAAACTTTCCTTTTACATAGTAATATGTATTCTTTTGATGGTTTTATTCTATACAATAAAATGTAATCGTTAAATGTTTAAGCAATAAACGTATATAATTCGCAAGCATGCCAATTAAAGGAACTAAAGACTGACGGGCGGACTATAGCATTGGTTCGGTGGAGCGGATCGTAGACAGACTCTGTAAGACACATATTATAGCATAATTTTTCATATAAAATCTGTGAAGGAAAAACAAAACAAATTTGTCATTTTATGATTTTTTAAGATAGAAAAACAATAAATAATAGCCTTCACAAAAATACCTGAACCAAGCATCGCACGAGCTAAGCACTCTAAGATTAAACGATCTAAGTTGCAGAGATTTGAACTTTTGCAGGTTGTTTTGGATCTTGAAAGACTGATCACCGAGCAAGTTCCAGTAATTTTTGCAGGTTTTTTTGGATCTTGAAAAAGGAGCTGGAACATTAACAAAACTGATTCAAAGGTTGCATGATCATTTCCCCCAAGATTGCATTGAGAGACCTGAGCGCCATGGCATCCGGAGGGGATCCTTTCCCTCCCCCTGAGCTTGATGCCTTCAGGAGATTGGTTGCAACAAGTAGTAAGAGGAAACTCAATCCGAATCAACATAATTTTGTCAAGAAATTAAACAATATACCCTCGGTGGATTTACCTACAGAACGCCCTTGCCGGACAGCTATGAATATTGCAGATCGGGGTCTTATTGGTCAGTTTACTAGTCTCTGGCCATCCCCTAAGGAAATTGATGGATGGGTTCAGAGGAATTGGAAGCCCCTTATCTTGGATGGCATTTGTAGTCATCTGGTAGGTAAGGGATATTATGTAGTCCTTTTTGAAAACTCAGAAGATAGAGACTTAATTTTTCAAAATGGTCCATACTTCTTGGGCCCTCAAGGGATTTACCTGAACAAGTGGAGCGGATTTTGATCTGAGCAAAGATGTGCCTTCAGCAGTTCCTATTTGGTTAGACTCTCGCACCTTCCTCTTCATTGTTGGAATCTGGAGTCTTTAGAAGCTATAGGAAACAAATTGGGGAAGTATATTGATAGGGATGAAAGAATAGAACAATATTATTGTGCCAGAATATGTGTCGAAGTTGATTTGGAGGTAGGGATTCCTGAAGCGATTAAATTGACAGTAGCATATTGGTCGCATGTGCATGAGATTGATTATGAGCAATTTCCTTTTAAGTGCAGGCACTGCCATGGCTATGGGAATTTTGTTAGATCATGTAAGCAGAAAGCCGAGGAAGAAGCTGTCGAAGAGAAGGTAGAACAATGGACACAAATTCAAAAAACAAGTACATCAAAGCAGGCTAATAAATCAAAGGGAAAAATAGGAGAAATGGGGTCGGGTAGTAATCACACCAGGAAAAAGCAGAATGAAAATGGGATAGCTATGAAGGAAATAACATCTCAAAATAATTTTGAAGTGTTGAGAAATCCAGAAGAACAAGTGCTCCCACTGCTTGAAGAGGGTGAAGTTTAGCAATCTCAAGATCTGATAAGAGAGGAAAATAAAGATTCAGCTAAGCAAGATCTTGGCACTCCTGCTGGTGGTTCCTCCCCCACATATGGAGAAATAGCAAAAAAGAAATCTATTGATAATTCTGGCTCATCTGAAAAAGAATCCCTTGAGAGGTCCTCGAAAAAAGGGCGTAAATCTCTTGAGAAGGTTCGAGATGACGAAGTCGAACATCTGAAGATGCAAGGAAGTCAAGCTACAATAGAGATGTCAATTGGCAGGAATACTTGGGCTAGACCTATAAAAGGAGGCCCTCTACCTTCTATCACTAATAAATAATGAACATTTTCTCTTGGAATTGCAGGGGGCTGGGAAATCCTTCGAAAGTTGAAGTTGTTAAAGATCTTATAAAAATGGCTTCAACTGATGATCTACTACTCCAAGAGACAAAAATAGAAGAGGAAACTCTTATTTCCTTAAGAAAAAAGAATACAGGGAAGGTTGTGAGTGCACGGGGTTCATCTAGTGGAATTGAAAACCCGTGGATAGAGGAAATGTTTTCAATGGTAAACTCATTTGAAACACAACATTGGATATTTATTGAGCTCCAGAATATTCCAAGTAATATCTCTCTGGCTATTTTTAATCTTTATGTGCCTGTAAATTTTCAAGAGAAAAAAGAATGTTGGAATTCCCTTGCATATTTTGTTGTTGCATATACACCCTCACTGTATCATTGTGGCTGGCGATCTACATTGTATCCCAAAGAAAAAAGGGAGAGTCTGTGGAAGGGACCTAATTCATAAATCGGTGGAGAATTTCATTCAATTATGGGATCTGTTAGACTTTAAGCCAAAAAAGGCAGATACACTTGGACTAACAATCAAACAGGAGCAGCAAACATCTCAGCAAGGTTGGATCGCTTCTTGGTTCAGGGCTCTTTTATGTTGGAGAAAAAAATCATATCCTCCAACATTTTGCCCAATCTTTCTTTGGATCATAAGGCAATTCTGTTGCAGCTTAATGATGAAGAAGATCTCGGCCCCATTCCCTTTCGGTTTAGTCCACTATGGATAGACCAAGAAGATTTTATGAATACAATCACTAAATCATGGAGCATCCCAGTCACAGGATCGTCGAATTATGTATGGGAGAAAAAATTAAAAAATACTAAATTAGCTCTTAAGGATGAGTCAAACACTCTTTTAAATCTCCAATCGACGACAAAAAAGAGGCTCTAGAAAAGTTGGAGGAGATTCAAATGGAAATGGAAGAAAAATAAATCACCTCTGCTATGCTGGTAAAAGAGAAAAAAACACAGTTTAACTCCTTTCAAGCTTTTAGGTAGGAAGAAGAATACTAGAGATTGAAGTCTGGCAACATATGGTTGAAATCGGGAGATCGAGATACCTCATTTGTCCACACAGTATAGATCCAGACTCTCCCATAATCATATTTTGGAAATATCCTCATTGACTAGTGAAACTTTTAAAGGTATATCTCAAATAAAGACATTTCTAGCATCTGTTTAGAGAGGATGGTTGAATTGAAAAGGATTTAACCTCAGAATTTTTGACCAATATTCCTTGTTTGTTTAGTGAGGAGGAAATGGAGAGCTTATGAAGCCTTTTACGGAGGAAGAGATCATTGATGTTATATGGTCTATGGAACCGTATAAAGCCCTAGGTCCAAACGGATTCTCTTTTCAATTTTATAGAGTTTGTTGGTTAGTAATCATAAAATATCTACTCAGGATGATCAAAGCATTTCAGCTAAAAGCCAAAGTTGGTGGATGTACCAACTCCACCTTCCTTGCACTAATTCCTAAAGAAGTCAATCCAACTACTTTTGATCGATTCAGACCAATTTCACTTTGTAATACTTCCTATAAAATGTTTTCTAAACTCTTAGCTAACCGACTCAAGCCTCTATTAGGGAAGCTAATCTCCCCTCTTCAAGGTGGGTTTGTCAAAGGGAGACACATTATGGATAATGTGATTCAAGTTCAAGAAGCCATGCATTCCATCTTTCAAAGATAGGAGAAGGGCATGCTAATCAAACTTGATATGGAAAATGCTTTTGATAGGGTAAAACTACCCTTTCTTTACAAAGTTCTTCATTCGTTTGGATTCAGCTCTGCATTTGTAAATTTGATAAAATAGTGTACGGATAAACCTTGGATAGTACCATTGGTAAATGGAATACCAGCAAACTTCTTTCAAGAAATAGGGTTCTTTGACAGGGATGCTCGCTTTCACCGTTCTTGTATAATATGATGGATGATACTTTGAGAAGAAAGTTATCTACATGAAAAGATTCTGGGATTATTCTGGGCATCAAGGCGGCAAGTGGGGTAGACTCTATCAATCATGCTCTCTTTGCAGATGATTCGTTTCTATTGGGAGGGGCTTTTCTAAGGATGGAAAGAGCCTTTAAAGAAATTCTGCAAAAAAAATGTCTTATTTCGGGGGCTCTTATCAACAATAGAAAGAGCGCAGTGCATGGTTGGAACACCGATCACTCAACAATTGTGAACATGTCACACATTTTAGAATTCTCTGGATATGACACATGGGACAAGATTAAATATCTAGGTCATCCATTAACCTTGGGCCAAAAAAAACCTTCTCTTTGGTTGGAAATAATTGGTAAGATAAAATAAAAAATTGCCTCATGGGGTGGTCAATGGCTCACGAAGGCAGGGAAGATTATAATGATTAAGTCAATACTATCAGCTCTTCCAATTTATCAATCCTCACTTCTTATTTCTCCAAATGAAATTATGGATCATATTTCCAAGCTGATTTGAGATTTCCTTTGGAGAGGTGGAAAAGGAAATCAGAATAGAATGCATTTGGTTAAATGGGATATTGTTAAAATACCTATTCTAGAAGGTGGATTAAAAATCAGAGATCCGAGCTTGGCTAATATTGCTATGGGAGGAAAACTTCTGTGGCAAATCTTCTCTAACAAAAAACATCTGATCAGTCAAATATTATGGAAAAAGCATCTTAATAGAGGAACTCTGAGATATCTACAGGTAACAAATACTCCCAAAGGTTCTATAACTTGGAATTTATGTAGAAGAGGATTAGAATTCTTTCAACAACAGTTATATTGCATTACAGGGAATGGAAGAAACTTTTTACTGTGGGATGAAAATATAAAAAGGTCACGTTCCATTAAAAGATGACATATCCATCACCGAGATTAAGCTCTGGCTAATTAACAAAGGTTTCTTGAGGCTAGCCGTTATCTCAATTTGGGACATAACAGGAAATTAGGCAGCGTGGAACTTCCCAGAACTGCCAGAACACCTCAACGCACAAAAAATATTTGCTTCTGGTTAAATTGACAAGGTTGGCTCTAGTTCACTCATCAATCAAGGACACATGGGTATGGGAAAAAATAGGTAAGTATACAGCAACTCAAGGATTTGAGGCATTACTGTCAAACCCGATTCCATTGCATAATGCTTCTTTTTGGAAAACCGTTTGGAATTATCCAAGTATTTCAAAAATTAATTTTTTTACGTGGATATTAATGCAAAAGAAAGCTCTAACAGGTGAAAATATGTCAAGAAGGGGATTTTTAGGACCATTTTGATGTTGCCTTTGTAATCAAGCCGTAGAGACTTCAAACCATGTGTTTGTTGATTGTGTTTTTACTCAAAAGGCCTAGGCGCATATACTAAGTGGATTGTCAATTCCAACACCTTCGAATATAGAACTTGTAAGCCTATTTGCAAGTTGTATGTCAAGGTACCCAGTAAATCTCTCAAACAGTCATGAATGGAGGAAAATTTGGCAAGCCATTCCAAAATTTTTATGGTGGAAACTCTGGTTAGCAAGAAATGAATTGATTTTTAACAGCAAGCCCACGAAACTAGAAATTGTAGCAACAAAAGCAAAGGCTATGCTGTTGGAAGTTGTTGGAAATAAATTTAAAATTGATCCCATTAAATTCACAACTGAGCATAATTGGATTGGATCACTGCAGTTGGATAAAATTCAGATGGTTCTGGAAGGCCTTTTACCAAACCAAATTGGCTTGTGCGACTTCCAGGGAAAAAAAATGGTGGCAAAGGAAAAATAAAGTCTCAATCTTCTTCTATAGAGCGTCAAAAGGAAATCTAAAAAAAACAGGGGTAGGGGGAATGGTTTACTACACGAGAGGAAGGTTAGAATCTAGTTTTAGCTAGGGTTTAGGACAAAGCAAGAAGAATCAAGAAGAATTTTTTTCTCTTTTAAAAGCCTGTCAACTCGCGAAGGAAGTTGGACATAACGACCTTCAAATATTTGTAGATTCAGGATTTCTAATCAAAGCTTTAAACTCTGATACAAAGTTCAACAATCTAAGCTTGAACGTGACTATGCAAAGGTTGCATTTCATCTTGTTAGACTTTGTTTTTGTTTCCTCTCATCACATTCTTCAAGAATTGAATAAGAAGGTAGACTTAAAAGCTAATCAGGGCTGCCAACTACCTACAGGAATGCTAAGTTTGAATGAAGAACCTAGCTTGATGCATCAAATTCCATAAGAGAGAATTGATGGGTGATGTCAAAAGTACTAACCTAGGAAATGAGTAGTTTTGGAAACAAGGAATTGTATGTCTTGGAATAGATGTAAATTGGGTGAAGGCCCAACCAAGTTTTTTATTACAATATATATATATATATATATATATATATATATATATATATATATTCGTTTTAGTTGTAAAAAAACATACCTGAACCGTACTATTATGAAAGTTGAAGAAACCACATTCCAACACCAAGTTAGAAATGAGCTCACAAATTAGTTTGGAAACTCAAATCTGGAGTCTAGATGTTGAATCTAGAAACAAAATGCATGAGAGATACCTTTAAATAGATTTTCATGATCGTATGTTCATATAGGCTAAAGCAATGGCAGGAAGTTAAAATTAATTAGCGCAGGGCTCTATGGAAGGTGATGTGACGATATGAATGGCCCTACTGTAGATAAAAATTTATGAATCTCCTATGGTTGCAACAAACATTTATTATAATATTTAATTTTTTATCAAGAGTCAATACTATTGGGGCATGAGTCTAATCTGTAGGTTGTCTAACATTTATTAGCAATTTGGTCGTGGGAGGATTAGTTCAATGCAAAATCGATAAGGGAAGGACCATTAGTTCAATGCGAACTCGATGAGGGAAGGATCGCTAGCATGGGGAATAATAATGATGATCCTGATTCGTGATGATTCGGTAACCTAGGCTTCTAAATCCTCAGTGGTTTGTGCACAATATCTCATGTGAGATTGAAAATCATGGATTTCCCAGTATTAGTCGTCGATTTTTTTTCTTTTCTTTTGGGCAATGGATTTAATATAAAATAAGTAGCAACCAGGAACAAGGCATGATGTGACCTGTTGACTGGGTCAATTGGTGCATGCAGGTGTAAATAAATAGTTGATATTGATGGGAAATGAGTTACCCTTCTTTTAAAAGATTGAAGTTTCGTTAAACCTTCTTTGTGGATGGGTAAATTCTGGATTAATTTTTTTATTTTTACGGATATTTGTTTTTAAAACACTTCGTGGATGGGTTCAATTTTGATCGTTGGTTGGCACGCTTACATCCACCATGCCTTGTCTAATTGTGATGTATTTATATGTATTGTGCAGTGTGCATGCTTATTTGAATTCATAGCACATCTTGAAAACTATATTGTTCTTGTGTATATGAATTTAGCTCTATTTTCCAATGGCTATATTCTTCATGGGATATACTATGCTTGTTCATTTGAACTCTAGACCGTCCTAAACACTGTATTGTGCATGTTTATATAAATCGTGGACCCATCCATGTTTGGAGATGAAACTGTTATTGAAGTGGAGGAAAGGGCATGGCAGCTTAGATGGTAACCATAAAAACAAAGGGCGTGCTAGTTCTTTTCATATCCATTAAAGAACAAGTGTCATCTATTCTGAAATTCAAATTCTCATTCAAGTAAAATACGAAGATATCTATTTATCAAGTGCAGCCATAGAAAGAGTTATTGCAATATTTAACTTATATTTGTTGTATGATTGAGGAGATGACCTATTGAATAATTGAGTAGTTTATATAGATAAGATTGTAATAAATAAGTTGTTCACTAGAAGAAGAAGGGTTTAGAAGAGACGATGATAACCATTGATTCTATGTTTATATCTACCATTAAGATAAACTAAGCATTGTATAAATATTTATGATTTGCTAGTAATTAAATCAACAAGCAACACACTACATTGTGTGTAATATGTATGTATCTCTTATCATGTTTTCTAATTTGATATCATAGCAGAGGGTTTGGGATTGACTCCCTTACGGGAATGCCCAGGATTATGAGAGAGTAAATTTATTTTTAGAGTGTAACTGTGAGTAAGTGTCATGTCCTGGAACAGAGAAAATTTGTTTCTTACGAGAAAACCCAATGTAAATGAAATAAATAATCCATGTATGGATAATAAAATATATTTGATAAGATAAGTGATGATATTACAATGAGAATGGCGTTTGTATAAATACCCATATTAGGTTCGTAAAGAGGCGTAACCTTTCATCAAGGTTCCTCTTCATTAATTATTAGTTCATTTAATTATTAATGTTTATTAATGTCTAATTAATATACACACACACACACACACACACATATTGTTCATTACATTTCCTTCCCCTTAATTGAAGCTTTGTCCTCAAAGTTTTATGGAAGACAAGGTTGGCATTTGATGTCTTGTTTGTAAGGTCATCTCTCGATCCTTTATTTTAGTACTTCTGATACTTGACGAAATGAGATGATACAAGTTACGTATTCCACAGTAAAAATGTTGCATCGTCTGTGATGTGGCCCATCTGAGATTTATTTTCATCGAAGGTGATTTTTGTTCGTCTTGTTGGATAAATCTTCCCGTTTTCTGCTGAGGTTGTAGATTTTGTGTTCGTTCACTTCTAAGTTTATAACCCTTTTGTTTATGTTCATTTTGACTCTGTAGTTGGTCAAAATGCGTTTTGTAATTTGGGTGTCGGTCGGGATTTCTTGTTGCTTGTTTTTCTGCTGTATTGAATTCCTTTTGAACTGCGATGGAGAACAAATTTGTATTTGTTTCTTCTCCCTCAACTAGAATTTGTTTTATGGATAGTCTAGATCCTTCCTTCTGGATTTGAACTTATTTGTTCTCTAATAGGTTATTATTATTATGAATATTCTCAAACGTGTCGTCTTGAGACCTTCTGTCCTCTTTTAACTTCTCGATTTTTTCCTCTAGTTCTTGATTAATATTCTCTAGGGCGGAATTGTGTTCGTCCTTTTCCAGTGATTTTTGTTGGA
Source organism: Pseudotsuga menziesii (assembly GCA_001517045.1). Lineage (NCBI taxonomy): Eukaryota > Viridiplantae > Streptophyta > Pinopsida > Pinales > Pinaceae > Pseudotsuga > Pseudotsuga menziesii. The sequence goes on along the minus strand of LPNX010523067.1, from coordinate 345,776 downwards.
GATCTTGAATCTTCTTTTGTAACGTTTGACTTCATTGAACTGTATCCTTTTCCTTCTTGATTTGAAGCAACAATTTCTGATTATGATATCTTACACGAGAGATCTCTTCATCTCATTCTTGTATATCCTTGTAGAATTTATCTATCACAATTTCAAATTCCTTATTTTGTTTGGTGGACTCCCAAATATGATCTTTAAATTTGGTATTTATTAAATCTTTAAAATACCTCTCCTTGTCATTTTCAAATTGTAATTTTTTATTGCTTTCCTTGTAGTATCCTAATTCATTTTCAAGTTTATGTGATTGCAACTATGAGTTACCTTGCTCATCTTTCATGATAAAATATTTACCACATATTCGACAGGAGCGATTACCATTCTTAAAAAATTTCGAATATTGGAATTCCTTTTCGCAATAAGGACACTTAGTCCAAAATTTGGATTTATATATTAAATCCATTTTTATTCAATAACTTCCTCTTTTTTTTCAATAATAATAATATTATTCTTATTTTAAGATTTTTATTTATTTATTTATATAAAGGTCTTCTTGACTTGATTTCTTCTTGACTTTCTATTTTTATTTTTTAATTTATTTATTAAATATCTACTTTTTTTAACAAAAACGGTTGAAGAGATTTTGATTATATTAAAAGGAGTACATATAAAAATAGATAGGACTTCTCCCATAATAGGACATCATCCATTACACCTTGTCCATCCTTCTCTAGATTGTAGCTATCATGAAAAATTCCTAACTTGTGAAAGCTATATCTTCTTACATATTGTCCGAGCAAAAATAAGCAGAAGCAATACATTGCAAAAATAAAACAGAGTTAAGGTATCCAAATGTATTCAAGAGTAGCATTATCCCTTTCTAGAATACCACATTGCAAGCCAACACCTTTATTATCCATGCTATCCTCCTGATGATTATGGCCTCTCAGAACATGAAGGAGTTAATTGATCTAAATTCCTTGACTAGACAGAATAAGAGGTGATGCATCTTGGAGGAAGGACTCTTATGGCTTCTAGAAATGTTTCTTGCTTCCCTAATAACAATTAAGTAGTCTCCTGTGGCGATCATTTACTCAATCCCCATGTCTATGGCTAGCTCCAAACCTTTAATTAAAGCAAGCCATTCCGTGCCATTATTCATTGCTCTCCCAATGCCCAGGCTTAATCTTTTTTGTTTTTCCCCTTGGAGTCAAAGATAACTCCGCCCGTTCTTGCTAGCCCTGGATTGAATTTCGAGGCACCATCAAAGAACACATATTTTCTTCCTATATCTGTCCACCAATTTGGAAATTCTTCATTGCTCATCCTTAGCTGCCAATTCAAATTTCTCTCCTTCTTTGGGGGGGTTAACCAGGAACGGGAGGTAGGAAGTAATAGGAAGTTGGACATCCATGCTCTTTCCTCAACTATTATAGGTTCCTTGTTTATGCTTTTCATTCCTTTCATGGATAAAGAGTCCACCCAAAGGGATTTTTCCAAGGCTGAAACCTTATTAGTGCTCGATATTTGTCCCTCAAAGATTTATTTATTTCTCGCAGTCCAAATTTTCCATCGAATGAATCTAGGGAGAGTTTCCCATGCTCTAGTAAAGTCTGGTCTTTGGATGAGAGAGCCTTGATAGTAATCTTTCCAGCTTGAAAAAATATCTTTCCGGTCTGTGGGCATTATAATATTCACCTTTAGTTCTTAGAGAGCTTTACTCCAAACTTCATGCGTGAATTTGCACTCAATGAAAACATGATCCATATTTTCCTTTGACTCTTTACAAAGGGTGCAACGAAGAGGCCTTGTGATCCCTCTCTTCCTCAGATTATTTCCTGTGAGATTTTTACAATGGGTGAGTATCCATAAGAAAACTTTGACCTTTGGCAAGCCATCATTGCACCATATCTTGTTCCACTTGTTTCCTTTTTTAATATTGTTCCTATTTTCGTAAACTAGTCAATATCCTTCCTTAACCAAGTATGAACCTGTCTTTCCCCATCCCCGACTATCTTTCATCTGCTTGTGAATTGGGGTTTTCCCTTATAGAAGTGAAAGGAAGGCTCTGTAGTCTGCATGAAAGTGTGTTGGAAGATCAAGGTTCTTCCACCCATCCCATATGCCATTGTTTGTCCAGGAAGAGATATCATATAGTGTGTTGATGTTATTTCGATCAAACCATTCCTTAAGATTGTTTACCTCCTGGCGAAGTTAGCTCGAGAGTTCAAACCAAGTCTGTCATGCCAAAACTTGATACGTTTGTCATTCCCTGCTATCCAATGAATGTTGTCTTGAATGATGTAAGTTTCATTTTTACAGAGATCCCAAATTGGAGACCGATCTCTACTCGTATCTATATTCTCAACGCATTTTCTTCTAGTTCCTTCGATGTATTTTTATGGAGTTCCTTTTTCCACCAAGCATTTTCACCAAAGATTACTCTCCATAAAAATTTTGCGCCGAGGGATAAATTCATGCTGAGAGGATCTCTTACTCCCGCTCCGCCACATTGCTTTGGGCTGCACACAATGTCCCAGTTTATCAAATGGAATTTTTTTGGATTGGTATACTTACCTCCTTGCTAAAGAAATTTTCGGATTTCTCTGTTGATTTCCTATATAATTTGGCTAGGTGCTAAGCATATTGAGCAGACATAAATCGGATAGGCAGAAAGGATAGATTTTATCAAGACTAATTTTCTTGTTGGGTTGATCCATATGGTTCCCCAAGAATTGATTTTTTTTTTGTCGATCAGACTATTCCAGTCTGCTTTCTTTTTTTTCCCTTGAATATGTGAATTCCCAATTAATTGAAATATTTCCAGTTTGTTAGTCCCTCGAATTCAAGAATTATTGATATCCTCGCCATGGTTCTAGGGAGGCAATTCCATCCATAATCTTTTGATTTAGAAGCATTAACCTTACCATCTGAGGCTTTGAGGAAGATGGAGAGAACTCTTTTGAACCTTTCTTCTATGATTGTGGATGCGCCCCCAAGCAAAATGGTGTCATCTGTAAATTGTGCATGGCTTGCAGGTCTGACTCCTATTGCAATTTTCAAGCCTTTAAGATCCCCATTGTCTTGTTTTTTTATGAAGCTTTCTACTCATAGAGTCAGTGACCATAAGGTAGAGATAGGGAAACAGGGGGCATCCTTGTCAGATGCCCATGGTGGCTTGAAAAAACTTGGTTGGCCTACCATTTACCAGCGAACCAATCCAGGGGTTGCTGATACAATCCTTAATCCATCTAATAAACCTTATAGAAAATCCAAACTTTGACATGATTTCAAAGAGAAAGAAGTGATTTACTATATCAAAAGCATTTTCCATATCAAGCTTTATAGCCATACCTTGCTGCTTGTGTTCCATGCTGGAGTGAATTGCTTCCTGGAAAATAATGATGTTCTCAAGAACTTGGTAACTGACAACAAATCCTCTTTGAGTGTCTGAGATCAAATTTCCCATGATTTTCTTCATTCTTGTGGCTAGTATTTTTGAAAGGATTTTGCATGAAGTATTGCAGAGTGAAAATATAGGCCTAAAGCGATCTATTGACATGTGTTTTTTTTCCTTTTGGTATCAAGGAAAGAAAGGAAGAGTTGGTGCCCCCCCCCAACCTTATCCTTTTTCCTTGTCCAATTTATCATTCTTTTCAGGTATTCCTTGATGGTATCCCAAGTTGCTCTATAAAAATTAATGGTGAACCCATCAGGCCCGGGAGCCTTGTCAGCTTGTAAGTACCAAATGGCATCTTTGATCTCGAAATCCATAATGGGTTCTGATAAATCCTTATTAACCTGCTTCGAAATGAGAGGAGGTATTCCAGAAATGAGGTCAGCCTGAGCTAGGGGGTCAGTCTCGTCCTTGTCCATGTAGAGATCTCTGAAATGCTGAAAAACATTAGTCTTAATCTCTTCTTGCTCCACCATCCTTTTTCCATCTTTATCCTTTAATTCTTTGATCATGTTGAAACTGAGCCTTGATGTTGTTTGCTTGTCAAAGTAATCTGTGTTGTTGTCCCCACCTTTTAACTAGAGTTTCCTAGACTTCATCCTCCATTCCTCTTCCTCACTTCTAGCTGTGTTGAGGATCTTGTGATTAAATTCTTTTTCTTGGCTGATAAGAAGAAAGGTAATTTCTTCATTCTCCATCTTGGATTGCAGAGCTGGAAGTCTAGATTGAAGTTGAATTTTCTTGTTGCTAGGATTTTTATACTCCGATCTCGCCTAGCCTTTCAGCACAAAGCATACATTTCTTAATTTACTTTCTCAAATGAAGCTAGGAGACGCAAGCAAAGCTCCAAGCATTTTTAATTAATCCCATGGACTTATCATCTTGAAGCCAAGAAAAATTAAAACGAAAGGGGATGGGGCCTAGGTTTGCAAGGATGGAGAGCACCAAGGAGATCGGTTTGTGATATGAATCCGCAGAAGGTAAAGCAAAGGAAGTAGGAAGTAGATTTTTTTGCAGGAAGGAAGTGCTTACCAAGAAACAGTCAAGACTAGCTGCAATGTATCCCATGCCTAGACTTATATTACTCCATGTATATTTTCCATTTTTTAATGGTGGATCCAAAAAATCCAACTCAGATATCAAATCCTCCATGTTTTCCCCATAGGGATATCTTACTCTAGATCCCCCTCTTTTTTCTATTTGAGTTTTGGTAGCATTGAATTTACCAATGATTATGAGATCTTTCCCTTTCAGATCCTCTTTTAGAACAGAGAGGTTATTCCATAACAATTGTTTGTCTCTATAATGTGTTGGTCCATACACATTGCATACATAATAAATATTTGGATCATCTTTTTCCTGAAACTCGATGAGGAGCCAGTGTTGAGTTTCCTTAACATTTTTATAACAAACTTACTTGAAAAATGGTTGTTATTTTTCCTTAGGAACCTCTGGAGATTATAGCATTTCCCTGGATGTATTTCCAGAAGAGACGTGAAAATTCCAAAACTTTTGCATCACTCATTTTTGTCTCTTGGATAAGCATGATGTCTGGTCTTTCAGATTTAATGATATATTTTATTGCTTCCACTTTGTTTGTTCCGCCTAGTCCTCTGCAGTTCCAAGAGACAATTTTCATTACTTCTTGACTGATTGAGGCCCTGCTATAGACCTTCCATTTGTTTTCCCTGTATTTTTGGGATTTTGAAGAAGCTTTGTTTCCTCAATGCTCTACTGTCTTCCAAGTTCTAGTTCTCTCTCTGCTTCCCAATCTCTGTGGTATCTTTTTATTTCTTCCTCTAGTGTTTGGGATTGGTTCGAGGATAATCTTGTGACCCATTTGAATAAGAGTCGAGAGAGAGGGAAAATGAGGAGACTCTACTTTGTTTTACCCTTTCAACCCAATATCCTCTAGGCTTTGGGGAGTCCTCAGTCGTAGTATCTAGTTTTTCTTCTTTGGGAGAAGAGGAAGGGATGTTACTGCCCACTAAGGTGTCATGGGGTTCTGATATGTTTTCAACTAGAGGCACTTCATTTATGATGATTTCTCCTTCTTCTATATCCAAAACATTGAAATGGTTGCTTACTGTGGCCTCCTTTTCTACTTGCGCTGGTGCTTTGCCTTTCTCTGGTTGCGAGTCCTTTGGATCGGGGTTTGAAGAAGCCATTTTCCTTTCTTTTTTCACTTGTTTCCAACCTTCTTCTTGAGTTTTCTCAGGTTTTTTCTACACTGCTTTAGGGTAGTTTTGACAAAATGGCCATACTCATGGCATTTCTTACATTTAAAAGGCAGTTGCTCGTAATCAATCATTTGCGCATGCTCCCAGCCATCCATGCAAAAGCTAACAATTTCAAGTATTCCCTTTTCTAGATCAACCTCTACACAGATCCTTGCGCAAGAAAAGAGAGGGCCTTTCAGTTGTTCCTTATCAATGTACTTGCCAAGAGAGTTTACTATTTCCTGGCGAGTTTCATCGTTCTAGTACTGTAACGGGAGATGAGGAACCAAAACTGGAACTGCAAAAGGCACATCCTTTTCTGGATCAAAGGATAAAATCCATTGATTTAGATATAACCCCCAAGGGCGCATGAAGTAATGCCCACTTTTGAATATAAGGTCTCTAACATCCTTGTTTTCGACCAAACAAGTGAAGAATCCCTTACTGCATAAACAGTGTTGCAATCCCCTGGAGATCAATGGCATCCAGTTTTTTTTAACACAAAAATCCATTGTTTTTGGATGCCCAGATCCCGATAAACTGATAGATCAAACCTCGCTCACTCAAAGCAAGGTCTTTCATCCTTGAAGCGACCGGCAATATCTGAATTCTGGGGGCATCTACCTGCTTAACAAAACCATCACCTGCATCGGATGAAGAAGGAGGGCGGGGTGGCATGGAATCCATAAGGGCCCTGAAGGCCACATCTAGAAGCCTCATGCATTCCTCTGGGCTTGGATCTGAGGGAGGATCCATCCCAGGTCTCTCCCCAGGGCAAGAAAAGTCACATCGTCAGATGCATCAAGCCAGGAGAAATCGCTATCTGTCAACTAGTTGAGTCTCTCAGGTTACCATGGATTACAATTATTAAATATCTACTTTGACTTGGCCTTTTTTTTAATATCTTCTTTGACTTTGTCCTTTTTAAATTTTATTTGATCAAAATAATTATTATTTCAATAAAATAATAATTACTATGATTGTAGTAATAATTATTAATTAATTACTTAATAATAATAATAATAATATTAATGCTTTTATGTAAACTATATATATATAGTTTTTTCAAAAAATAAAATATTTGAACAAATATGATAATATTACTATTATGTTTAATATTTAAATTTTTAATGTTTAAACTTTAATGTTTTTTATGGCGGGGAGGAGCGAGGAAATGCAGGTGGAGGAGGTTGGCGTGGGTATTGAGATGGACACATGCAGGGAGGAGGTGGAGGTTGGTGGGAGTGAGTGGAGAGGAGGGTGTGAGGCAGCAAGCTTCGAAGGAATGCGTGTGTGGAGCAGAGCGAAAGGATGGAGCGTGGGAGGAGGTAGCAGATGGTGGAGGGGACGGACGAAGAAGAAGACTAAGGGGCAGAACGTAGAGCGTGAAAGAGGTTCAAGGGCAGCTGCACATAGGCAAAAATTAACGATGATGGTGGTGGGAGATAAAGGAGTGACATGGGGAGAGCAGGGATAAGGCACGGGGGGTGTCGGCAGGGAGCAGCGTGGGACATTAGGGAGAAGGTTGTGAGGTGAAAAGGGGCACGATGGGTCAAGGGTAAGGGAGGAGCAGCGCGTGGGACATGGAATGCACACGTAGGTGGGGGTGTGAGATGCGAAAAATGGAATGGAAGGAATGGCGTGTGAACGTGTTGGAATGAGGGTGCGAGAGTGGGAACAACGGATGCACTTGGCATGGGGAAATGAAGTGGAGAGTATGTGGGCAGCGAGCAGGTATGAAGGATGAGAGTGGGAGAAAGGGAGGAAGGTTTACGTTGATGCTGTTAAAGAGGTACAAAATCCAGATTTATACAAGGTCTGAAATTTTTTGATAAAGGCAGAATCAGAGTAAATGCCCTAGAAGGGGCTCTGATACCACTGGGACATAGAAACTTTGTTTCTTACGAGAAAACCCAATGTAAATAAATAAATAATCCATGTATGGATAATAAAATATATTTGATAATATAATTGATGATATTACAATGAGAATGGCGTTTGTATAAACACCCATATTGGGTACCTTTTCGTAAAGAGGCATAACCTTTCATCAAGGTGTCTCTTCATTAATTATTAGTTGATTTAATTATTAATGTTTATTAATGTCTAATTATTATTTATATATATATATATATATATTGTTCATTACAATGTAACAACTAATTAACAAATACATAAATATTAAATACAAGTAGGATTAATAATTAATGAGAGGATGCGTCCCCTCAAATAGACAATGCCCCAGCTATTATAAAAGCAGTCCAACAATTATATATTCACCATCTTACCTATCATCATATCTTTTATCATTTTACATTATATTTCAGTAATGGAATATTTACATTATTTACATTGGGTTTTCACTTAAGAAGCGAGGAAACCTCACTTCAGTGGTAGCAGATCCTTTCTCAGGCCACTATGATTCTAGCCCTTAGCCAATCATTCATCAAAAAAAATGTGGATCTTGGTCCTTAACCAGAAATTGGACCCATGGCCTCTCCATCTCCAACTCCTTGCTCCATGATGCTGCCCCACATCAATCCCACGTTGCTCTCACGTCACCTCCAAATCCATTTCCCTTACGCGCTCCTTCATGTGCAACCCCACCAAGATTTCTCAACATACCTGCGTTTCTTCATACCCTGTTTTGCGTGCATTCATCCCCATATATCTACACCTACATGCATTCATCCACGCACAGTCTCCTCAAACACCATTCATCCCCATCTCACTCCACCTACAGGTCCCTCCTCCTCAGTTGTGTTACCCTCCACCACCTCCACTGCTCTCCCTTCCGCTAGCTACCTACGCGCTCATCTCCTTCCCTTACCTCACCTCCCCTCGCTGCGCCCTTCTCCTCCATGCATGCCCTCGTCACACACAACCCTCCACCCATCCCTCCTCCCTACGTCCTCCCCATCCGTCTACTCCATACATTCTCCCTCCACCACACAGCTGCCTCCCACGTTCAAAACCCTACCTCCCACCACTTTTCTCACACACAAATATATATATATATATAAACATTTAATATTATGCTAATAAATATTATTGTTATAATAATAAACAAAAGAAAAAATAATAATTATTTAAACTTTTCAAAAAAACATTATTATTATTATTATTATTATAATTACTTAATAATTGTATTAATTACAATTATTAAATTACAACAATAAAGAAGAACAAATCAAAATCAGGAAAAAAGACAAAGTCAAAATGGAAGAGGCAGATTTTACTAAAGTAGAAAGAAGATTTCTCAAGGTTTCGACGAAAGTGTCGATGGAGATGCTGAAAGTTTATGGGATATTTGATGAAAGTCCAATTGCCATCGCTATTTTTCCATCCAATAAGGAAACTTTTATAATCATTGATGTCACAAATCAAGTACAAGTTCAAGAATCAATGAAGAATGAGTCAAACGAAGATTAAATAGAATTACCATTACAAATCGATTAGCAGCTCAATTCACCGTCGCAACTATAGATGACCAACTCATCGACATAATGTTGGGTTATAGGTGGTTGGAAACACTAGAAACATTCTCTGTTAATACAAAAAAGAAGTGCATCACCTTCTTCCATGAGAAGAAGAAAATAATGCTACATGATTTCTCAGCGATAGTCCCTTTATTGCAAACTACAGACGAAGAATCAACTGATGGATGATATGAAGAGTTAGAAGAAGAAATAATATTTTAAACAAAATCATAATGGACAAATATACGTCCAAAGAAAGTGAGAAAATCAAGAATTCAAGTTATGTCAACATCAACAACATAAGGAAAAACTTCAACAACAGTATGACGACATTAAGAAGACACATAAGTTGGAAATTACAAAAATCAACAATGTGTTATCAAGCAATACCAAAGAACTTTTTCGACTACGAAATCGTAACAAAACATTAATTACGAAGATTAAAAAACTGAAACATAGTTGCAAGAAAGAACAATCCAATGAAGACCTCGAAGGAAGAATTCTAGAAAAGAAAGAAGAAAGCCAACGCCTAAAGAATCTTAATCAAGAACTAGAGAAACAAATCAAGAAGTTAAAAGACGACAAAAAGTCGTAAGACGAAAGGTTCGAGAAGATTCAGAGTAAAAACAAGCTACTAGAGAACAAAGTAGCACAAATCTAGAAAGAACCATCCAGACTCTTCGAAAAACAAAGTCAAGTTGAGGAAGTAAATTTAGTCATCATCACAAATAAAAAAGAAGTCAATACAACAGAAGAACAAATAACAATAAATCCTTATCGACACCCCAATTATAAATGTCATTTTGACCAACAACGGGGTCAAAATGAACATACACCGAAGAGTTATGTTGTCAGACAAGCAAGAAAATCAAATCAAAATACTAAACAACAAACAAGAAGACCCGTCCCACAAAGAGATCAAGTGGCTCCGATAAAAATAGATCTCAGATGGACCACATCAGAGACAATGCGATAGTTATCTTTTGGAATTCGTAACTCATATCGTTTCATTTCATCAAGTGTCGCAAATACTAAAAGAAAGGATCTAGATATCACGGTTCAAGCAAAAACATCAGACATTACCCTTGGCTTCAATTAAGCTTTGATGGAAAAGCTTCCCTTAAGGGGAATACAATGTAACAACTAATTAATAAATACATAAATATTAAATACAAGTAGGATTAATGAGAGGATGTGTCCCCTCAAATAGACAATTCCCCAGCTATTATAAAAGCGGACCAACAATTGTATATTCACCATCTTACCTATCATCATATATTTTATCATTTTACATTATATTTCAGTAATGGAATATTTACATTATTTACATTGGGCTTCCCCTTAATAAGCGAGGAAACCTCACTTCATGTCCCCATCCCAATGAGACTACTTGTTAGCAATGTTTCACCAACGTACTAGTTCCCTAGGTTGGGGTGGAGGCATTAAATATTTCAATAAGCAATCTATGGTACCCAAGAGAACCTTAATTTACCATCTACACATTAAATTGGGTCATACAAATAATAAATATGGAGAAAATAAGGTGGCATTGCTTCATAAAGACACTTGGAGGTTCATGGAGACCTTGGCTGGCTAGATTCCTCCTTACACTTGTCATGATCTAACCCCAAATTTGAAATTATGAGGAATGGAACATTCTTGGAAGGTGAATAGGTTTTAAGTAACATGTCATGAGCCCAAGGATTCAAATGGGTGAATAGGAATAACTCCCCATGGAAGGGGAAGAGACTAGGAAGAAACTATGTGCCACTTGGAGAGAGATTCCCTGCGTTTTATGACAACAACAATGGAAGATTCTATGACAAAACAAGACCTGTTTGCAGACCTGATTGTAGACCTATGAAAATATGATATGTCAGGGATAAAAATATCCACCAAGAGTGCGCACTTGGAGGTGGGTGGCAGAAATTCAAATTTGGAGGAGTATTGAGGGATGAGGAGAAGGACAAGTGTCATAGAGGTTACTAAACATCAAGGATGAGTTGGAGGAAGCCTATGGGAGGGAATCCAACCTTGAAGGACCTTAGGAGAGTTATAAAAATATTTCATGAGGAAGGAAAATGGCTTTTTATAATTTGAGAATTTGCCTTTGGAATTTTGGAAAGCATTAGCTTGTCCATTGCACGGTGAGTGCTCACTCTCCTTGCTAGTAAGCCGATTTCGAGGGAGTTAGATTCTCATCCAAATTCAATATTGGAGAGGCCACCCTAACCTATAATTTTGATTTTAATGGATTTTTTTTATTTAAAATAGGAGGATGATACAATTCGATATCTATCTCTTTTCCCCATTCTCTCATTCCCTACCTCTCAATCCCCATGTTTCCACATGAAGGTGCACTAGTGTGAATGATGATTGCACTTTGTTGAGTTAAGTTGATGCCCAAGAATGGGTGAATGATGTTTGTCTCTGTAATATGCTCCTCATACTCTCTGTAAGTATAATTAGCAGAAATACATATGCAAAAATGTCACACTTCCAAGCTATGGTTTGACTAGTTTCCATGTATTGGTTTCCATTTCAAAGGAGTTGTTTATCTTATTTGTATTGAGGGTTGATCTGATGTTAAATTATGTTGAGTAGGTTATTTGTGTATTTTTTATGGTATATAACCCTCTTTCTCTATTCTGAATCATTTCATATGCATTTTATGAGTCGAAGTTAAGCTTTCATTGGCATTTCCCTTGAGCAATAACATTGAAAATATGCATTCGAATGTGAAGATTTATAGATATATTTGAAGAACTTATTTCCACACATAATGATATTAAATGAAGTCTAATATTATTCCCCATACTCTGTTTTTCAATTTTGGAGGTTCGTACATGAGTTGGGAATCAATTTATTCCAACACCATAGGGGGAATTTAACCACAATTTACTAGTAATTTTCCCAAATTTTCCAATGACCCCAAATCGAGTTGAAAATGTCTATAACCTATATTAAAGTTAACATATATTCCATTGAGTGGTCCTAAGACTCACCATATCATTCTCTTCCAAATTTGATACCCTCTTGTGTCATTCGAAGCCCCTAAAGACCACTCAACATAATTTTGCCCCAAATTCTGTCTTTGTTTGGAATTTTCAAATTGGGTCATTATAGTGGTATCAGAGAATGATATTAGCACCTGTTGGAGTTTCCTATTCATATTTTTGGATGATGGTATTACCCCATTAGAAACTGATACTGGAGATATTAACAGTGGAAGAGAAGGAGGTGAAGAAGTCAATTTTGTGTACAAGGCAATTAGGGAAAAACTAGGATTTGGATATATGGATGATAAGGGGGGTAATGAGAACCTTAAAAAATTCATGAATATATCCCTTGAAAACATGACCAAACATTTTATGCAAGGGTTTTAATTTTTGGCTAGCTAACTTGGGGGCAATTCAACACCCGAGAGTAGTAATGGTACATCTCAAAGACTATACCTCATAACCGACCCCATGAATTCAAGAATTCAATTGGACCTGCAATTCCTAAGTTTTTGGAGTCCAAAGAGGGCCCTTACACTACTTATGATGTGAGGGAAGCAACAAATGATTGGCAGCAACTAAGTGATGAACCTTTCGATTAGTTCATCAAGGCCTCTCTTCAGTTTAAACATGGAGGAAGTAGGAATAGGACACCTCCTCTTAATCAGAAATTAAATTATACCATGGGAAAAGTAGCTATTCTTTCCTTTGATGGTTCTTCCCAAATGTCTACTAGTGCTTGGTTACAAAAATTAAGTGTGTATTTCCAGTTAAATCCTATGGTTGAAGAAGATGCATTGAAAATGGCCATTTTACATCTTGAAGGGGAAGCTAGTGATTGGTAGTTCCATGGTCTTAGAAAATTGGGACATGATCAGATTTTATATTATGCAGGTTTCTCCAATGCATTAATTGAGATATTTGAGAGGAAAGACCTCGAACTTCCTTTCAAAGAACTATCACAATTGAAGCAAGTTGGAACTCCCGAAGCATATATGTTAGAATTTGAAAAGCCTTCAGTAATGGTTTCTGATGTATCTATGGCTAGGTTGATTTTACTATTTACCGAAGGATTGAAAGAACCTTTGAGAGGGCTCATGAAATCCCTTGAGCTAACTACATTGAAGGATGCCATGAATTTGACAAGAGACTTGTAGAATGTGTTGCCAAGAACCAAATACCCCCCTAACCCTAATTTCCCTCCCAAATTTCAAGGAAGGTAAGAAACCATGGAAAAGGGACTCCTTTTCCAAAGAAAATAAGGGAGGGTCAAGCAAAGATTAACTCAGAAGAAAGAAACTATGCTTCACATGTCAACAACCTTGGGTTGTGGGACATAGGAGTGCAAAGGGGAAGGCACATTACTTTGAATTTTTCTCGGAAGATGAGGAAGAGGGAGAGGAGGAAGAAGCACAACTTGCAGCCCAAGAAGACAGGTATGAAACAACCGAAGAAGAACATCCCACTCATGAGACATGAAAAAATGCAGTACTTGCAAGTACCTAGACTTCACACCCTGAGGCTCAAGGGTAACATACAAGGCCAAAAGGTTATATTCCTAGTGGATGGATGAGACACTCATAACTTCATATATGCAACCTTGGTGGAGAGGAGAAAGTTACAAGATGAAACTTTCAATGGTTTCATAGTCATCATTCTAGGTAACAATTCTATATACTGCACCAAATGGATCCAAAGCTTCAAGTTACTATAGGAAATCATATTACCACTGAAAATTTGTATGTAGTGAGTGTAGATGATACAAATGTGGTTTTGGGATTCCAATAGTTGTATTCTTTAGGGGAGCATATAGTGAACTATCAAGTCCCTGAAATGAGGTTCAAAAATTCGGAAGGGAAACTTACCTTATTGAGAGGAATGCACACCTACCCAAATAAAGTGGTGTCCTCTCATAGTATGAGGTCTATATTGAGGCATGGATATATAGAGTGGCTTGTTGAATGTTTGATTACATATTCTAAACCTCACTTGAAGGTTTCCAAGAATCCTAAGGAGATAGAGCAATTATTGAGTAAGTATGAGAGGGATTTTGGATACCTTCCCCCAAGAAGACCACCGAACAAAGGGGTGGAGCATATCATTGAGTTAGATATAGGAACCCAACCTATCAAATGAATCCCTATAGACACCCCAAAAGGATTCGAGATGATATTTAGGAGGCCATTAAATAAATTTTGGAGTTGGGTCTCATAAGGCCTACTTCAATCCCATTTGCTTCTTCAGTTGTTATGGTAAAGAAAAAAGAGGGAACTTTAAGGATGTGAATTGATTTTAGAGCTTTGAATAAGAAGACAGTGAAGAATAGATATCCCATACCAAGGATTGATGAGCTCATGGATAAGCTCCATGGAGCCAAGTTCTTCTCAAATATTGACCTTATATCTGGTTATCATCAAATTTGAATGAGGGAAGAAGACATACCAAAGACTGCTTTCATATTTCACTATGATCACTTTGAGTTTGTTACCATGCCCTTTGGCTTGAAAATTTATCCTGCCACATTCCACTACTGCATGAACAATATATTCCACAAGCAACTTCGTAAGCTTGTTCTAGTTTTCTTTAATGCCATTTTTATTGACAGTAAAACATGGAGAGAACATTTGCATAATTTAGAAATGGTATTAAAAAATCTGCATGATCAATCTTTGTTTGCTAAGCTGTCAAAATGTGAGTTTGATTTGACATAAATTTTGTATATTGGAAACATCATTGGTCAATATGGTTTGGAGGTGGATATGGAAAAAATAAAATCCATTATAGAATGGCCTCGTCCCAAAAATCTCAATGAATTGAGAGGATTCATTGGAATGTGTACCCAGTATAGAAAGTTTGTGAATGGGGTTCTCCCAACTCACTTCACCTCTCACTAATTTGACAAATAAATATGCTCTCCAATGGAATTAAGGGGTTGAAAAATATTTCCAAATAATTAAAGGGGTAACAAGCAATTATCCTATTATTGCCTTGCCTAGTTTTTCTAAACCATTTGCCTTGGAATGCGATGCAACAGAAGAAGGCATTGGAGCAATCCTAAAGCAAGGAAAACGCCCAATAGATTTTGAGAGTAGGAAGATACAGACACATGAGAAAATTTACTATATTTATGATAAAGAAATGTTATCCATCATGCATGGTTTGATCAAGTTTAGGCAATACTTGGTGGGAAACAAGTTTGTGGTCAAAACAGACCATAACAGCTTAAGGTACTTCCTCACTCAAAAGGATCTAAATGAAAGACGACAAACATGGGTGTGTAAGATTCAAGCATTCGAATTTGATATTGAATATGTGAAGGGAAAGAATAATGTGGTAGATGATACCTTATCTAGAAGACCTTCTATTTCTCTAATGGATGTTACAAATAATTGGAAAGCTATATTAGAAGTAGAATATGCCGAGGATAAGTTTTCTTGTGAGATTTTTTATGGGAATAACCATGATGATAGGTATAAGGTGTTGGAAGGAATAATCTACTACAAATATAGAATTTATTTGGTCCTTGGTTCGAGTTTGAAGGAGGAAGTTTTAAAAAGAGCTCATGATTCTCCTCTAGTAGGTCACCCTGGTTTCTTCAAAACATATATAATGTTGAGGAAAAGATTCTCATGCAAAGGGTTGAAGGCTGATATTATGAAATATTTTAATGAATGCCACACATGTCAACAAAACAAAGTGGAGAACCCTAATCCAGCTAGCCTCTTACACCCCTTACCTATTCCAGAACGAAATTGGGAGAGGATTTTCATGGATTTCATCATTGGTTTGCCCAAAGTACTTGGTGAGGATTGCATATTTCTAGTGGTGGATAGAATCACTAAATTTGATCATTTCTTTGTTGTAACCGCAACTTTCACTGTTGCACAAGTGGTTGAACTATTCTTTAAAGAAGTTTTCAGATTGCATGGACTTCCCAAGAGCATTGTTAGTGACATAGATGGTAGATATTTTAGTGCATTTTGGAAATAACTCTTCAAAATGGTGGGGAAAAATTTGACAGCTAGCACAAGCTATAATATACAAACTGATGGCCAAACAAAGAGGGCGAATCAATGGTTTTGGGATACTTTAGGAACTATGTTAGTGAGCAACAAAAAGCATGGATCAAATGGTTGCATTTGGGTGAGTTTTTCTACAATACTACTTTTCATATGTCCATTGGCATGTCTCCTTTCCAAGCACTTTATGGTCATGATGAATCCACTTTTATTGACCAATTTTTTTGTGATAGTAGAGCTCCAAAGGCTAAGGATTGGATTGAAGGAAGTCAAGAAATTTTGAAGGTTTTTAAAGATAACTTGAAGGTTGCCCAAAATCAGCAAAAACAATATGCATACCAACATAGAGTGGAGAGGCACTTCCAAGTGAATGACTTGGTATATTTGAGGTTGCAACCCTACAAACAAACTACCATAAAGGATAAAGGTTCAGAAAATAAACCAAGGTTTTATGGTCCCTACAAAGTGTAACAAAAAATTGGAGAAGTGGCCTATGAATTGCAACTTCCAATATGAAGTAAAATTCATAATGTATTTCATGTCTACAGAAGGTTATAGTTCTGCATATCTCAGTTTCATATACATTACCTCACTTGGATGATGAAGGACAACTTATTCTCATTCCATAAAATTATTGAAAACAACGGGAAAGAAGGTTAAGGAGCAGAAGACTAAAAGAATACTTGGTACAATGGAAGGATTTTCCTAGTGAGGAATCCACTTGGAAAGATAAAAACATTTTGCAGCATCCAAACTTGGCATTGCTTGTGGACAAACAATATTGGCTGGAAAGGAATGTCGTGTCCCCATCCCAATGAGACTACTAGTTAACAATGTTTCACCAACCTATTAGTTCCCTAGGTTTGGGTGGAGGAATTAAATCTTGCAATAACGGAGATATGGGACCCAAGAGAACCTTAATTTACCATATAAACATTAAATTGAGTCATATAAATAATAAATATGGATAAAATAAAGTGGTATTGCTTCATGAAGACACTTGGAGGTTAATGGAGACCTTGGGTGGCTATATTCCTCCTTACACTTGTCATGACCTAAACCCAAGTTTGAAATTAAGAGGAATGGAACATTATTGGAAGGTGAAGAGATGTCAAGTAACATGTCATGAACCCAAGGATTCAAATGGGTGAAGTGGAATAAATCCCCATAGAAGAGGAAGAGACTAGGAAGAAACTATGTGCCACTTGGAGAGAGATTCCATGTGTTTTATGACAATAATGATGGAAGATTATTTGACAAAATCTGGCCTGATTGCAGACATGATTGCATACCTATGACAATATGACATGTCAGGGCTAAAAATATCCACCAAGAGGGCACACTTGGAGGTGGGTGGTGTTGGAGGAGCTAGTTGGCTAAGCTGACTAAACTCGCTAGTCGACTAATTGTAGATTAGGTCGACCTCATAGGTCGTGTCAGTTGGTTGAACCGACATGTAGTTCCTGTAACTGTTTTGTAAACATATATATAGGTTGTTGAGTTATATAGATACTCGGTTCGGTTTATTGTATAAACCCACATGTGTACTTGAGTAATATAATCTGTTATTCTGTCTACCATTCTTGTCTCTTGTTATGTTATTGTTATATGATTATATATGTGTATCATTGGTAACCTTGCAATCTAATTGATTACAAAATTGGTTATGTTTCCAGTGGTACATATACTAGATGAAATGACTATGACTAGATGATTTCAGAGAAGGAGATTAAGAATTGGTGGGAACGTAAAATTGTGAATTATTTGTAGAATTACACCAAAAGAAATAGGTTGACTATTGCCCAAGCAAAGGAGAAGTTTTTCTCTGAAACACATGAAAAATTTGTCAATTTCGTACCTCAGTCTTTGAAAAAGCTACTGGATTAAACAACCAACAGAAGGTAAAGAACAACAGCTACTCCAGAAGTTAATAAGGAGAGGCCGCACAAATTTGTTGGAGTGGTTCGAAGAATAATTGACAAGTTCTGTGAGGAGAGAGCAGTCAATAAAAGAGTCTCTATTGATAGCATCAAAGAGAGATTCTACAACAACCTCACTGAACAGTTCATGTGTTCGTTTTCGACACTTTTATTTAAGTTCTCAATCGAGAAGGTTTTTGGTCACATTATCGAACCTCGTCCACTACCGATAACTCCGCCATATAACACAAACTAGGAGGCCAAGCATAAGGAGTGGGAGAAATTTGTTCAAGAAAGAGAGTGGGAGTACTTCTTAAGCAAATAGACAGTTCCACCCGAAATTTCTAAAAGTGTTCGAGTCAGCTATGGGGGGGTATCTAGTCATGTTCTATAGTAGAGTAGAAAAATTCTAGTCGATTAATGAAGAAAACGCCAACGCCAATGATGAAAAGTCAAGTCAAAAAGGAGAAAATAGAACAGTTACTCATAAAATCACTCCGGATAAACATAAAATAGAACGGGAGAAGAGGAGAAAGAGAATGGAAGATATTAGAGAGCAATTTGTTGTGTGCCAACAAGGGAGAATGACAAATAGAGTGACAGGACAAGAAATAAATCCACCAAAGTCGGTTCATGACCGACATGAAGAGGGAGTCGATGAATAATTGTCACCAATGGATGAAGACTTGTGTATAGAGCATGGTAGACCTATCCAAGTGGATATACCCCAGATTATCACCCCTCATTCCCCATTAAATTCTAGTCAAAGTGCCCAAGTGCATGATATTGTTCAAGAATATTTAGGACTATGAGATGGAAAATTAGGTGTATGGAGTCGACTACACAGTGAAGGAAATGATATCGATCATGTTGTAATTCATTAACCGCAAGAATGAAATTGGGTTATTTTTCAACCATATCCATCTAATCGCAATATTCATCTACTCTACTCAGATTATGAAGGAGCACCCCCCCAGCCAATCACAGCTTCAGATAACACACCAGACCAATCAAAGTCACAAGCAAGGATACCCCAATCTCAGCAATTTAATTGGTTATTTGTAGAAGGAGTTGACATAAATCGACCTCTAGTCGAAAGTGGACCGACTATTACGGAAAATTTTTCCGACGAAAACGAAAGTTCTGTCAAAAATAGCTATGAAGAAAAAGCAGTTACAGAAAGTAACCCACCACCACCACCACCCCCTCCACCACCTGAAGGAGATGTAGACGTCGAAAATATGGTGCCCATGTCTGCACACATTCCCCTCTATGAGGATGATGAAGATCCCAAATGACACAGGTTCGTGTGTGAGACGATTTCGGAAGCAAATGCGGTCAATAGTGAAGACCGACAAATGGCCCAGTTTGATGGTGCTCTGCATAAGAGAGCACTAACATGGTACATGGCGTATATGAAGAATACGTTGAATGCAACTAAATAAAAAATAAAACAATAGTTTATGCCATTCTTGAAAACACCATATGAAAAACATCTTGCAACAAAGAAGTTGAAGACAATAGCCCATAAACTGACAGAAACAGTTCAGGCATATGATAAGAGATTCAAATACCTACTAAGCCATTTGGATTATAACATAGATGAAAAATCACCGATCCAATGGTTTGTTGCACGACTCTTATAGAAAATCCAAATGGATATCCGACTAGACAAATTCAACACTTATGAAGATGCATTAACTAAGGTGTTACAAATAGAGATGGATGAGGATTACCCAATAAATCCTGTCAATAGCCGTATTGAAGAACAATTGGATATTATGCAGAAATTAATACGAGAGACAAGCCTCAAAGGACATGAAGTCTGGTGTACTAAATGCTCAATGTTTGGGCATACAAAATACTACTGTCGATAGAAGAACGTTGATAAGATATCTGGTATGTTCATTCAAAATTATTTTGAGACATATGTCAGGAGCACGACCTACATGCAACAAAACCTTGTCCATATAATATGAAAAATTAAAAATCTCGTTGATGTGAGATATGTGAACTCAAAAGCCACTTGACATCATAGTGTCATATAAACTTGAAAACCAACAGAATTATGAGGCAGTTTACCAAACGGACGTTGTAGCACAAAACAACATTAATAATGATAATAATATAAGGAATAATAACGACTGGAATGAGCAAAACAATCAAAGGTATGAAGACCGAATATATGAGCATTAGTATGACAACAATCGACGTGGAGGATTTTCAGTTCGAGGCTGATACTTTGGGAATAGATAGAACAGACCATGTCGACTTATCCAGTGCTATATGTGTTTAAATGAAGGACATCGACATTCTGAGTTTCCATACAAGGATCAAACCGATCTTAAATTTTGTACAAGTTGTGGTGTCGGTGATCACTCCTTGTAGGAGTGCCCCACCATGCTTAAAAAAATTAATAATAATAATAAATGTCAATGTCTTGTCTAGTGTTCAAAAATGTGATGTTGTTCGAACTAAGAACTTACAAATCGTTACTCGACAAGGCACAAAAAATGGCATGGATAACCCAAAAATAAGAAAAATAAAGAATAAGGAAGATTATCCTAACCCCGCTATACAAAAACAACTGTATAATGATGCATCGAATATATTTCAAGAAATAGTTGCACAAGAAGAAACTGATGATGCTCGACAGAATATGTCTCACAAATTAATCAATTTGATAAATATTGATAATTTTGTTGCAAAGTTAATCGACTTAATGTACAATCTCAAGAATAAATATGTTGTAGACAAGCAAGCTAAAAGAATATATAGCCTAAATAAAAAATATAAAAGTGATGGTGACCCTTTAGTCGACCTGGAAATCGAAGGTTACCACGTCCGACAAGTCGTTCTCGACTTCGGGTCGCAGGTAAACATTATGATCGTGGACACAAGGGAACAATTAAGTAAACCTTGACTTAATGAATCTGACATATACTTAAAGTTAGAAGACCAAGGATTAATTGAACCCATTGTTGTCTGGAAGAATGTTGACACGACTATCAAAGGTATCACTACAAAATTTGACTTTCAAATAATAAATCCGAAGCTTTGGTAGGCCGACCATGGGGTCAAAAGATGAAGGCATCAATTTCACTAAACAAAGAAAGAATAAAACTTAAAGGAAATGGGCAAAAAGTGATTGTTCCAATTCATCCATATCAGGGTGAACCATGGACATAACCTATAGATGAAGAGGTCGACGTTTGATAGTTATACCAAGTACAGAATAATGAAGATTATGTTGAACCGAACATATATGGAGAACTCCACTTATGAAATCCAGATTCTGTTGGGTATAATTCAGATGTAGAATTATATGATTCGGAGATGGAAAATTATGAATTGTAAGCAACGAAATGTTGGACCATCCAAGCAATTCCTAAAAAGCAAACTCGACAATGTTTCTCTATGTCTATAATTCCTAAAATATTTGAATGAAAAATTAGAGAGTATCCATCCCTAGCCCAATGAAAAAGGAAACATAAAGCTAATTGTCACTTACATATAAAGAATGGGAATCACCAGTCCTTCATGTAGAACAAGTTTCTAAAAATAAAGGTGAACAATGCCGACTTCAAAGTCTAGTCGAAAAATTTATGAGAAAAGTTGCTGAGTTGTGGGATACACACCAGTAGAGATTACGAACATGGTCGACAGCTTCAACATATTTTGTCGAAATATTTGGAGGAAAGAAGCTAACAAATCATTCACAAATTACAGTATTTACCCTAGGGAAAGACCCTGAAAAACGCATCATTATATGCGAAAAAGAATGGAAAAGAATAGGATATAAAGATGAACGAATCTAGCCACACCTATTCCCATCAACATTAGATGATTTTCCAAATAAATGGTACAAAATGGAAGAAGCACGAGGCGAAACATTCATGTGGAATGAACTAAAAGAAAATTTCGCTAAGGACTTCAAATTTATACCCGAAGATGACTTACTAGTCGAAGAATCGAAACAAATAAAAAAATATTTAAAATCGACTAACAATAGTACTTCGACAGAAACTCATAACCGATAAATGCCTCATGCCATAATATTCGGTCAGCGAAAATACCACTGTTGACGAGATGTCAATTAGAAACATAATATAAAAGTGGAAAAATATTTCAATGGAAATCCGACCATTTTGAAACGACAAGACCAATCAAAATAATATTTAAAGTTGAAACAACAGAAAAAGAGGATCCCGAAAGGTTAACAGCGAAAGATTTCACACCGGAATTTTCACAATTTAAAGCATGGAGTCAAAAAATTAATGAAGGTAAGGCAACAGAGTGGATGGATGCGAAAATAAAAACAAAATAAGTTGACATATCCAATGATGACAGCCCAAAAATTGCAAAGATTGGTGACTACTTGAATGAAGAACAAACAACATAAATCCTCAACTTACTAAAAGAATTTCAAGATGTATTTCCTTGGGATTATAAGGATCTAAAAGGACTTGTAGAAGATATGGGTGAAATGAAAATTGACATAAAACCCGAGGCAAAACTTGTAAAGAAAAGACCGTACAACCCAGCACATAAATATAAGGAAATTGTAAAAAGGGAAATCGACAGCATGATAGCAGTCGGAATCATCTATCCAATTGACCAGTTGAAATGGGAAAGCCCAATGATTGTTCAACCGAAGAAACACGACCCGACACGATTGAGAATTTGTGTCAACTTTCGATAATTGAACAAAGTAAGACTTACAAACTCATTTTCGACTCCTTTTGCAGACGAAATTCTTAACAAAGTTGTAGGACATGAATGTTACTCATTAACATATGGTTTCTCAGGTTTAATCAAGTACTTATCGCCAAGGAAGACCAAAAGAAAACAACCTTTGTATGTGAATTCGGTTCATTTTCCTACAAAGTTATGCCATTTGGTCTAAATAATGCACCATTTGTTTTCTCACGAATAGTTGTTAAATCATTTCAAGAATATATATACAAAACAATGCATGTGTATTTTGACGACTAAACAACTTATTCTCTGTTGAAAAATCATTGTAAATGGATACGGCTCATGCTCAAAAGATGCCGACAGATACAACTATCCATTAATATTAAAAAGTTTATATTTGCAATGCTTATAATAATTTTATTAGGGAACATTGTATGCAAGGAAGGTATTAAAGTCGACTTCGCTAAAATTAAAATAATTCTCGACTTTAAACCACTAGTAAATATGAAGCAAGTAAGAACCTTACTTGGGCATATAGGGTATTACGGAAAATTCATTCGAAATTATTCATACATGACATATCCTCTAGAATAATTATTAAAATAAAATCAAGAATATGAATGGACCAAACAATGTGATATATCCATCGACATTTTAAAGAAAAAACTAGTTGAAGCACATATTCTACGATTTCTAAATTGGTCGGTAAAATTTCATTTACATATTGATGCATCTGGCATAGAAATCAAACTGATATTAACACAACCAGGTGATGATGGAATGGAATATCCAATTGTATATAGTAGCAAAAAACTAAATAAATCCGAACGAAATTATTCGACAATAGAAAGGGAAGCACTAGGAATAGTATTCACGCTTCAAAAGTATCGACATTATTTGCTAGTTAAGCCCTTTGTGTTTTACACTGATTGCCAGGAATTGAAATATTTTGTTAATAAACCGTTACACCATGGTAGAATATGTCGTTGGTTACTATTATTTCAGGAATTCGAGTTTGAGGTAATATTTCGATCGAGGAAAGCAAATGTTGGACCTGACGACTTATCGAGAATCGACACAAGGGAAGAACCGACTGTAATTGAAGATAACCTACCAGGTGCACATTTGTTCCGGATCAAAGATGTACCTTCTAAATTAGTATAAATTTCCCAATTCTTAGAATACAGATAAGCATCAAAAGGGATGAGCGATAAACAGAAGAAAATCCTAGCAATGAAAGTTGCACCTTACAGTATAGTAAACAGATTCCTCTATAAACTAGTTTTAGTTGAGGTACTCCGTCGATGTGTTATTGACCATGAAAGAGAAAGTATAATTCATGAAGCACATTATGGTCCATCTAGAGGACATTTTTATTCAGACATGAATGCCAAGAAAATCCAACAGTCAAGATTATGGTGGCAGACATTATACCGAGATTGTCAAAGATTTGTAAGCAAATGTGATCATTTCCAACTACTAGGTCGGCCTATACCAAGTACCAAAATTCCTTTAATATTAGTAAAGCCAAGTCTTGGGAGATCAAATTGATAGGACCATTTCCAATACCATCTATATGGATAGGAGCATGATATATTATTACAACGGTCGAATATGTCATTAAGTGGGCAAAAACAGAACCTGACGAAACCTGCTCAAGTGAGGTAGGTGCAAAATTTATATATGAGAATATTATTACTATAATTGGTTTTCCACTGACCTTAATCAATGATCAAGGGTCACATTTCATAAACAAAAAAATTGCATCTTTGACAAAACAATTTAAAACTGAACATCGGAAGATTACAGCATACCATCCTCAATCCAATGGTGCAATCAAGGCTTTTAACAAAACATTGACTAGAGGCCTAACAAAAATATGTAATACCGACAAAGATGATTGGGACAAAAAACTTCTCGTCGTCATATGGGCATACAAAGCGGTGTATAAACGATCGATTGATCATACACCAATCTGACTTGTTTATGGGAAGGAAGCAGTCGTTCCTTTACACTTTCGACAACAAACACCTATAATCGACGACATATTACACATTGATGTAGAAGATGCTAGAAAAGAAATATTAACACAATTATCTAAGCTATAACAACATTGACTAATTGCAATGTAGCACCAACAGATCCAAAAATTGCAACCAAAATTTTGGCATGATCTAAATATTAAAATAATAACTTGTCAGTTGGATACCTTGCGTTGGTGTATAATAGTCGAGTAAAAGGGAAACCTAAGAAATTACATACATAATGGATGGGACCATACATTTTCAAAGAAATCAACATGAATGGATCAGTCCAACTAAAAATGTTACAGGGTAGTGTATTTTGGAAACTTGTTAATGGTGCCCGACTAAAATGTTACGAAAATTTTAAAAAAACGGTTATATAACTAGAAACAAAAATTGAAAAAAAATCAAATACTATAAAAACATATGTTCAAACACAAAGAAGAACACTACAGAAAATCAATATGATAGGTCCTTGGATGAATTCTCAGGCAGGAAGCAGCATATTACCATTTGAAAGATATAACCATCGACATAATAGACATGATGAATATCGACCATTCCACCGACATCACCACAACCTCGACACACACCAACATAAAGAAGGGCCAATTGTCCAATCAAGTAATAATGATCATCGACATATGGAACACAAAATACAACAAGAATTAAAAGAACCCTCGACAGACCGTCCTTCACAGTCAAATCCGCCATTAACACAACAATTAATACCTCCATTTACTACGCTTCCACCCGCTCCAATTATTTCCACTATAAATATCGCACCCAACGAATCTTAGACAGCATTCTGTGAATAGATAGAGAATCAGAGCAACTGAAACCCTGAGACTAAATTACCTCTTTGTGAACCAAGGAATTCAATCGACATAATGGCACCCAAGAAGACAACTACAAGGTCTGAAACAAACAAATTTAAAGAGCTAGAAAAAGCTAGCACTCCTTTGGTACAACGACTGCATAACATTTGTAGTGTGAAAGTCATAGAAACATCATGGACAAGAATATTGAAGGAAATCAAGGATCGGGAATACAAAAAATGGAAAACTAACAAAGGAATCTCAAAATTTAAGCGCGCGAACAATCCTTAGTTATATGAATGCACCCTTGGTGGACAACTTTGCTGCAACAAAAGACATAATTTCACAGTTCATTGTTAACAGATATCACAGCGGTAAATTCTATTTCGAAAAACCTGTCGAAATCTCTGGTGACTAGATCTACATGCTTACCGTTTTGTCGAACAATGGAGAACTGGTACCTGTTAGGTTAAATCCATGCCTAGAGGAAAAACTAACAAGAACAGTGGCATGAAAGAATTCATGGGGTTTAATAATCATCCTAATCCAATATACCACACCAAAGATAGTTGCGAATATTATTTCTATAAGTCAAACAAGAACAGTACGAGGTTCTGAATTAAAACTCGACATGTTGGAAGTAGTACATAATGTATTGGAAAGAGGAAAACTCTGCCAGTGGGCGGAACACCTAGCAGAAATAATCAAGCACACTTGCGCAAAATGCTAGGAGGGGGAAACCCCAATTAGATATCCTTCATTAATCATATGGATTGCAATGTACCATCTTCTACCAGTCAGAGATCGGGAGTTCAATGAACCAAAAAGAATCGCCATGTGGAATTTCAAGTCTTTTGCGACAACTAGTTGTCGACTAGGATCAAATACGACCAAAATTTGGTTGGATACTTGGTTCTAGGATTTAAAAATTAAAACGGCCATATGGAGGGTACCACAAAATATCCAACAATGTATGCCACCGAATTCACACATTCAATTGGAATTGGACCATATGTCAGTCTGGTATCTGGGTGTTAGGATTTATAATCCTCCCTTGACCAAACTGTCTATTACATTATTTTAGCCTAACTTAGGAGTTTTATTTAATTATTTGGGTCCACTAGTACCATTGGGTCCACTTGGCCTAATGGGGCCACATGTAGCCATTACTAGAGTGTGGGGAACACCGATAGAGGCTAAATTCCATGGATTGCACTTGCATGCATCAGTTTAGGTGCCTCCTAGGCCATTCCCTACATTTTAGGAGCCACTAGGAGTCTCGGTACCAACCTCCTTCAGCCAGTTGGAGTAGGAACTAGTTAATCTTAGTTATTTTCCAGTTACTTTCAATTAGATCACAATCAACTCAATTAGTGCCAGTTAGACATGACTGCATGTGGATAGGGCACTTCTCCTCACCTACCACTTCAGTTAGGCTGAGTTAGCTGATTATTATTGATTGTGTGACTTGATTAGACATATAGAGTTAACCACTTAGACTCTAATAGTGTTTGAGACATCCTTAGTTAGCTAGTAAGTCACATACAGTCACATCTAGTTGGGAGATTTGAATTCATCTCTAATGATTCAAATTATTTTCCTATGTAACACTATTGTAACATCGGATGTTGTAATGAAGATAATACTGTAATTCCATGAGCAATACTTGTTTGTTTCCTGTGAGATTTGATTTGTTCAGTTTGTATAATTCATTCATATTCACTGCATCAATAATTTGGACTCTTTTCTTGATTTTCTAAAGAGAAACTCTAACATGGTATGAGATCCATTTCAAGAAATATTCATGTATGTCTACTCTCCATTGAACACCAGAAGCAGCTAGGTTTCCACAAAAGTCCCGCAAAGAGTTCCTTGCTTCCTATGAATTTATTCAAAGTGGTGGTGCAGGCGTGATGAACCTTGAGAAACTATTCATGTCGAGAGGGAAGGCATGATTATAACATAGTTTGAATATTTTTGGTTTTGGAGTGATATTTTGCAGGTTCAACTTCATATGGATTCGATATTATTAGTTCCTCTTCGATATTATGGATTCAAAACAGAAGTTGAAGATGATTGCATCTCTATAGAGACAAGGTCTCTATGAGGTATCTATTGGACTTGGTAAAGAGTCTTATGAATATTAGAATGACTGGATAAATGATGGTGATAGAGCTTATGGAACAATATGTGAGGCCTTTTCTCCAAGATTGCACTACCTTATTGATTTTGCAGAATACCCAAAGGATCTCTGGAAAAAACTAGATAGAACCTTTGGGAAGCACAATGAAGATTATTATAGAAATTTGGAGAGCACATTCAAAACCACAAGAGTTCTTTATTCAAAATTCTTGGCCTCTAATCTCTCTGATGAAGTTGTTCAAGATGAAGAAGAAGTATAATATTCCACACAATCAATTCGAATTGAAGAAAATCTCCTTGGAGTGACTCCTCCTGCTGCTTCAAAAGTTTATGAAATATATGATATCTCATCTTCTCATATGGTTGATCTATAAGAATACATTTGAATATATGTTATTTAATAAAAAATCTCCTTCCATTCTATGCGAAAATTCTCCAGTGATTCTTCTATTATAAATTTTGTGCATAGTTTATCGGTGATTGCTCCAGGAAAGGGAGAGGAATTTGATTTCTTTGTCTCTAATGATGTTGCTGGTGTGCAGATAAGTAATTCTTTGGATATTTTGATAATAATATTAGATTTTAGGAGTGATCCATTCACTCTCATTGATCTATAGCTTCCAACAAATTCCTACATGATTGCATGCACCAATACTCAAAAATTTGAAGATTAAGGAGAAAATTGTGCATCTACCATCTCGGTGGAGCACACCCTTGGATCTGATATGAATCTATTTGGATATGATATGATATTATTTGGATATGATCTGATATTACTTGGTTCAAAAGTTTCAATTTCGTGAGCTTTCAGTACTTCTTGTAGTTGTTCTCATCAATTTTGGTGTGAAGAAACAAGTCCCAAAAATCTCTTTCAAAATTTATGATAGGGATTTTATGTCATTTTTCTCTCATGATTTTGTTGATATTATATTTTGTAAATATTTCGATATTTTGGAAATAATTTCAGATTGTAGGAGTGATCCATTCACTCTCATTAATATTGACAGTCCAGCAAATTCCTACATGATTGCATGCACCAATATTCAGAATTTTGAAGAAGGAAAAAATTGTGCATCTACCATCTTGGTGGAGAAAACTCTTGGATCTGATATGAACTTATTTGGATCTGATATGATATTATTTGGATTTGATATTATATTATTTGGTTCAATTTTTAAGATCCAAGAGCCTTCAATCATGCTTGTAGATGCTCTCATCAATTTTGGTGTGAAAAATCAAGTACCGCAAGTCTCCTTCAAACTTGTTGCTGAGGATTTGATGTTAGTTTCCTCTTATGAGTTTGCTGATATTTTAATTTGTGAACCATTGATTATTTCTGAAGATATATCAGATTATGGATCTCAAGCATTCGCTCTCCATAGTCCCATGGTTTCTCTACCTATATATTTGATCACATGCTCATCTCCTCACAGAACTAGTAAAGATGGAGACATTCTGCATTCGCCTGGACACTTTCTCCTAACACTTGGGGATGATTTTACCTCACATGGTTTGATGTTCAAGGATGCAATATATCAGTTTCTTGGGTGTTCCTCACATGGTTCGAATTTTCAAGTACCTTTGCTCTCTCTTCAGTTGATTTCAGTTGCTCTACATGGGTCTAGTTTTCATCCAGCAACTATCTATATTTCTGATTTAGTTGATCATATTCTTCTTCTTCCAAAGAGGAAGATTCCTCCAGAAATAATCATTCAGTTCGGATTCAGAGGATCACATGCACATATTTAGGATGTTGCTGCACAGAAGAACCAAAATATTGCATAGTGCTGTAAATTGCAGCAAAAGATTTTGCAAGTTTTAACTTGTATTTCCTTATTTCTGCTTATTTTGAAGGGGGGGGGTTCCCATAAGGTTTTCCCCTATTACCTCAGTTTATTAAGCAGCATTTTTATCTTTTAGATTGTACATGGGTGACTTTTGGCCTTGTTTCTAGGACCCACAATTGTCCAAGTTAGGATTCAGGGAGGGTGTTAGGATTTATAATCCTCCCTTGACCAAACTATCTATTATATTATTTTATCCTAACTTAGGAGTTTTATTATTTTATTTGGGTCCACTAGTATCATTGGTTCCGCTTGGCTTAATCGGGCCAGATGTACCAGTTACTAGAGTGTTTGGAACACCAATAGAGGCTAACTGCCACTGACTGCACTTGTATGTATCAGTTTAGGCGCCTCCTAGGTCATTCCCTACATTTTAGGAGACACTGGGAGTCCCAGAACCAGCCTCCTTCAGTCAATTGGATTTGGAAATAGTTAAGCTTAGTTATTTTCTAGTTACTTTCAGTTAGATCACAATCAGCTCAGTTAGTGCCAGTTAGACATGATTGCATTTGGATAAGGCACTTTTCCTCACCTGCCACTTCAGTTAGGCTGAGTTAACTGATTATTACTAATTATGTGACTTGATTAAACATCTGGAGTTAACCACTTGGACTCCGATAGTGATTGAGACATCCTTAGTTAGTTATTCAGTTGGATACAGTCACATCTAGTTGGGAGATTCGAATTCTTTTCCTATGTAACACTATTGTAACACCCGATATTGTCACTGAAGATAATATTGTAATTCCCTAAGCAATACTTGTCTGTTTCCTTTGAGATTTGATTTGTTCAGTTTGTATAATTCATTCATATTCACTACATCAATAATTTGGACTCTTTGCTTGATGATATAAATGGCACAACAATTCTAACACGGGGGGATGGAGGAAATGATAAGCCACTCGACTTCCATCCTTCAGTCAAAGAAATATTTGCCGAGCTCAGTCGACAGTTTAACAAGTTATACATACCACCGATAGCGAATAAAGTTGACCAACCCATAGTTGAACCTATGACTGATGAGGAAAAAGAAGAAGATTATGACGTTCGACTTCATATTAGCATTTTTACTCTTAATAATAATAGCACTGGTGATATCAACCCACTAGGGGTCGCCATACCAACAACAACACAATAGTCGGAAGAGGAAGCAATACCAACAGATGAAGGTACCCAATATGACACCCCTCTTCTAGAGTATGCAATGAAAAAGGAAAATAACCATGAGCTAGTCGACGAGCTATTTAAGGCTTAACATAAAAGGAAGAAACCGAAGAGAGGAAAGGGAAAGTGCAAGATTATACTTCAAGAACCTTCAGAAGATGACAATGATGAGTTATATGTTAGCGCAACACATATTCTGGAGGATGCTGCCAAAAAAAAGATAACAGTCGATGAACTGTTCCGGAAGTTCATCGCAGAAGAGGAAAAGCAGTCACAATCAAAATCAAATAAAGTATAAATTGTCACCCCACCTGTTGTCAATCCAGTTGACCTCACTCGTACCCCACCACCTCCATCCCTGAATCAAATTGTCGAAGATGTTTTACCAACTTCGACAGCCATTACACAGACAACCACCATAAAACCATATTTACAGTCATTACCCGCACTCCTCCGGTCCCAACTAGACAAAGACAATGACCTTCATGAGTTTATTAACCAACTTTTATCCATTTTTCCCAATGTTCAACAAATATTGATAATGAAATTGGTTATCACTTCAATCGCCCAACGACATATTTTAGTCATTCCACCAAATCCCAACCAACTGCAAACTTCTACACCAGAAACCCATCTCGTGGGACATATCTAATCCACTTTCCAGAGAAACCCTAATAGAACCAATGAAATTGTGGCAGAGAAAATTTATTCATTCATTCCAAAACCCATTGAAACCCTGCCACTTCTTAACCTTATCGATGAAGTATCCGAACCCACCATTTCTGAATATTTTGTTGAATTTCTCGACTTAGTCGAACCAGTAGAAACGAGTGAAGAAATGGTCGAAAATGTTGAATCTGTTGAAACCAGAGAAATTGTTGAATCACCTAAAACTGTCGAAAATCCTTTACTGATAGATTCCATCCTGACTTCACTACCATAAACATATGACCAACCACCACTACCCCTTCCCTCACCCACACCACCCCCCATACAATCACCACCTATCAATCCTCCACCAGAAATTCATTCACCAAACCCTGTTTCACCTATTTTACCTACAAAACAAATACATGTCACACCTCTAGTGACAGACAAATTAGAGAGCAAGAGTGGAGGAGAAGAAAAGAAGGAAAATAAAAGAAGAATAAAGATAAACAACACCAGAAATAGCTACAACAGGATCAACAATAGATACCCACATTAATCCACCTAGCTCAATTAGGTTTGGCAACAACAATCAACAAACAAAAGGAAAGAGAATAAGAGCTAGACCTGTTGGTAGATGCAATTGATAAAGAGTCTGGAATTAGAAGAGATAAAAATAAAGAACAACTAAAGAAAATAAAGACAGAGTAGACTGAATTCCTAAACAAGTGTGAAAATCTAGCAAAGCAATTCATCACAATCCCAGAAGAGGTCGACACAGGCAAACCATTGGACAAGGCATAACAACTATTTGAAAGTGTCGTGTCAAAACTTTAAGCACAGTTACAAGAAATGCGATAGGAGCAGGAATAAGAGACTATTGTTCTACTGAGAAATCAATATACAACATTTTTAGAAGCCCACAACTTGTTGAAACAATACATTGCAGAATCCACAGTAACAACAGAGGTCTTGAGAAACTGGTACACGCACTATGGCCAAGTGTTTGAACAAATACGGGAGACTAATTAATTCATTAGTTCACTTCAGAATCATCAAGCAAGCACTAAAGCAATGGCGCAAACAATTCATGACCAACTCATTTTAAAAATGACAAAACTAAAAAAACTAAAAAAACAAGAGCATCAATGGATTAGTCAAGCCAAACCGAGCCTCATCGGTCTCGACAAGGCCAAACCACATATGCAAATACTACTTGTGGCTACTAAGGAAAATATACCAATTTTGGGGACCGACATGACCAATATCCTTAACATAAACATGCATCAAAAGGTAGAGAACTTGTCGACTCTCACTACTTTGACCATAGACATTTAGAAGGCACTTCACACTTGGGAAGAATTCCAGCATCAATTATCAATCACCACGGAATCTATTGTGGAATTCTGCATACAACAACAATCGTCTATCAGGCAGCATATTCCATAAAAGAGCATTATAGACCTACTCAAGACAGAAACTGTCACCTCCTTGTTTCTTTAGGACGAAGAAATATTTTGTGCTAGGGAAGATGTTGGAGGAGATAGTCGGCTAAGCCAACTAGACTCACTAGTCAACTAATTGTATATTAGGTCGATCGCATAGGTCATGTCAGTTGGTTTAACCATTAGGTAGTTTCTGTAATTGTTTTGTAAACATATATATAGGCTATTGAGCCAGATAGATACTCGGTTCAGTTTATTGTATGAACCCACATGTGTACTTGAGTAATATAAAATGTTATTCTGTCTACCATTCTTATCTCTTTTTTCTGTTATTTTTATATGATTCTATATATTTATCATTGGTAACCTTACAATTTGATTGATTACAACAAGTGGCAACAATTTGAATTTTGAGGAAGATTCGGGGATGAGGAGAAGGATAAGTGTCATAGGGGTTACTAAACATCAAGGATGAGTTGAAGGAATAATATGGGAGGGAATTCGATCTTGGAATACCTTAGGATATTTATAAAAATATTTCACAAGGAAGGATAATTTCTTTTGATCATTTGATAATTTTCCTTTGGCATTTTGGAAAGCACTAGCTTATCCATTGCACGGTGAGTGCTCACTCTCCCTGCTAGTGAGCCAATTTCGAGGGAGTTAGATTCTCATCCAAATTGGTTGTTGGAGAGACCATACTGACCTCTCATTTGGATATTAATGGAGGATTTTTATTGCATACAAGAGGGTGATACAGTTCGATAGCTATATATTTCCCCCATTCTCTCATTCCCTACCTCTCAATCCCCATGTTTCCACTTGAAGGTGCACTAGTGTGAATGATGCTTATGCTTTGTTGTTTTTAGTTGATTCCCAAGCATGGGTTAATGATTTTTTTATCTATAATATATTCCTAATACTCTATGTAAGGAAAATTAGCATAAATACATATGCAAAAATGTCACATTTCCAAGCTATGGTTTGACTAGTTTTCATGTATTGGTTTCCATTTCAAATGAGATGTTTATCTTATTTGTATTGAGGGGTTTATCAGATTTTAAATGTTTTTGAGTAGTTTATTTATGTGTTTTTGATTGTATATAACCCGCATTCTCTATTCGAATCATTTCATATACATTTTATGTGTCGAAGTTAAGCTTTCACTGTCATTTCCCTTAAGCAATAGCACTAAAAATATGCATTTGAATGTGAATCTTTATAACTCTATTTGAAGAACTTATTTGCACACATAATGAGATTAAATTAAGTATAATATCAGTCCCCATACTCTGTTTGTCAATTTGGGATGGTTACACATGATTTGGGAGTCCTTTTATTCCCACACCATAGGGGGAATTTAACCACAATTTACTAGTAATTTTCTCAATTTTTCCAATGACCCCAAATCAAGTAGCAGATGCCTATAACCTATTCTAAAGTGACCAAAGAATCCATTGAGTGGTCCTAATACTCAACATATCAGTATCTAACAAATTCTAGAACCTCTTGTGACATTTTAAGCCCTTAGAGTCAAGACTAGTACACTTAATTTTGCCCCAAATTCTACCTTTTTTTGGAATTTTCAAATTGGATCATTACAGTAAGATGATTGTCTTAGAGCTACATGAGGTTTGAGAAACCATAAGAATCAATGTGTGTTCTATGTATTGGTATTTCTGTGTGAGATCCATTGTATAGAATCACAACTATATTTGAAGGAGCATTTTGTTGTTCGTGTGTTGTATGTATAGAGATAGGGGCGACTGTGGGAGGTTCATTCTCAATGGCGTTGTTAAGAGGGCGCAACCAGAAGTCTGGAAAAGTAGAGTTTCCTAGTTAAGGGACTACCACTATCGCGTAAGGTTGAGGATTGATCTCTTCGCTGTGTATTAAAGCCATCATTGTTGTCTCTATGAGAAGGGAAGCAAGTCACCCATAGTGAAGGAATTGAGTGGACTAAGTTGAAAAGGTGGAGATCGGCATGGGTGAAGAATCTGTCTACTTGAGGAGAATAGGCTAGCATAGATCTGTAGCTCATTGAGATGTGGAGATCACCCCAATTAGAGGAGGAACCACAAATCCGTTGAAGAGGATGTGAGAGTGAAGGTGTTTATTGCTCAATCGATACCCATTGATTTAAGAAAAGAGGAGTCGTCATCGATGTTTACTAAAAAATTTCGAGGGGTTTCATGTTGAAAAGAGGGGTCTTCATTTGTCAGAAGAACTATTTGTGGTGTCTTAGTGTCTCTGCGTAGACTTGCACTATAATAAAACCCTGTGATTAGTGTCTCTTTTTGCTTCCTTTTTTGCGTCTAGACCATCTTTCAATGTATTTTTCTTCATTTTTTGGACAAAATGGCCCAATTTCACGAGTTGGTGCTATTTTAGGTGTTATTGCGTCCTTTTCTAAATTTGGTGCAAATTATGGCATAACTTGCATCGGTTTTGGCACCTTGTTATGTGCTAGGGTTCGCATCAAGTTTTGTACCAGGTTTTTCACCTAGTTTTGCACCTAGTTTTGTGCCTAATTTGTACATCTACTCTTGTTGCACCCCCTTTTAGGTCCATGTTTGCCTCCACTTTTACACCCATGTTTTCATCCACTTTTGCATCATTATTTACATCCTATTTTTCATCCACTTCTGCTTCTTTTTTGCATCCTTTTTTACATCCTATCTTGCATCCACTTCTACTTCTTTTTTTGCATCCCCTCATGCGCCAAGTTTTGCATCAAAGTTTACATACTGTTTTAAGTCTAGTTTTGCATCTAGTTTTGTTTCACCCACTTTTGCATCCATTTTTCGTCCAATTTTGCACCCACATTTTCATCCCTTTTCGCTTCCCATTTTGCATGCATTTTTACATTTTTTTTACATCTACTATTGCATCCACTTTTGTCGTGGCCCAATTTACACCCATTTTTGTGCCTACTTTTCCAGCCGCTTTTGTTTCAACTTTTGCATCCATGTTTGCATATTTTTTGCGTCCAATTTTACATCAGTTATTGCATACCTTTATGCATCCACTTTTTCATCATGTTTTGCATTGGATGTCATGTCTAATTTTGCATCTACTTTTGTTGCATCCAATTTTACATCCATGGTTGCATCCACTTTTGTGTCACTTTTTTCATCATGTTTTGCTTCCATGATTGCACCATTTTTTGCATCCACTTTTGCATCACCTTTTGCATCCACTTTTGGTGCACCCCATCATGCGCTTAATTTTGTTGCATCCATGTTTTTATCCACTTTTGCAACCAGTTTTGCGCCCAGATGTTGAAGATGTCAATGAGGATAATGATTATGATATTGAGGATGGCTATGATAATGATGATACTTTTGTTGATAATGAGGAGATCAATGACAATGATGATACCAATTATGATGATGATGATGATGATGATGATGATGACGACGACGTTGACGATGATTATGATGGAAATGAATGATGATGATGGTGATGATGACAATGACAATGATGATGAATATAATGAGAATGATGATTTTGATCATCTTTAAAAATAAAGTTGTTATTTCTCATGCATAAATTGTATGTGCCCTCCATAACCCTTTTCCACTAATCACATATTTTGGGTAGATGCCATTTCTTATGCCAAAGGTAATGATGAATAACTGATCACAATGTATTCAATAATGATGGTGTTGATGCTGTTGATGATGATGATGATGATGTCAAGGACAATGGAGACGATGAAGACATGACTAATGATTATGATGACGATGATTACTAGTGTGATAATCATGATGGCAATGACAATGATGACGATGATGATCATCATCATCATCATTTCCATCATCGTCATCATAAAAAACATCATCATTTTCATATAGTTCATCATCGTCATTATTTAAAGCATATGGGATGTGGTTACCATTTAAAGCATGGATAACAAGTGGGATATGGTTACAATTTTAACCATGCATAACTTATAACTATTATTGAGCACATTTTAATCTTGGAACTTGTAGTGAAATTGGGTTTATTTACCTCTACCAACACTTTCTTATAAGGATCATCATCATCATAATCATCATTCATGTCATTCTCATTGTCATCATCATTTTTATTGTCATCATTACTATCATCGTCCTCGTCGTCATATAATCACATCATTGTCAAATTCATCATCATTTCCATCGTCGTCGTCATCATTATCTATATCATCATTCATCTCATCATAATCATCGTTATATTCATCATTTTCATTGTGGTCATCATCATCATATAATCAAATCATTGTGAATGTCATTATCATCAAATAAATTACATTAATTGTGTCCACTTTAGCTCCCCAAATCAATTACATTTATATTCTCCTTATGCTAGGTTGTCTAGGTGCAAAACTAGGTGGAGGAATGAAAATTACCGAAACAATTTGGCATCATTTCTCACAGATTTCTTAGAAGTTTGGATTTGTTAAGGATTGAAATATATTCATTCACTTATGATATTGTTTTATATTATATTCATAGAATCCCTAATGATGAAAATTCATATGGTTAAGATTTAAGAAACCTATAGTTAAAGGGTGATGAAATGTTTTTTTCTTTCTTTAAAATCCATTTTTTCAATTGAAATTTCTACATTGCTCACTTGAAAAATTACTTATGTAGGGATTGTGGGTTTCCATTGGGTTCCATATGTCCCCATCGATTTCATAGATAACTCATATGGCCTAAGACATGAGTTATTTTCCTTGTACCATGGCCTAGGAATTCAGAACCATCTGTGGATTGTTATACCTTAAAAATATATCCCTTACATGATAAATATTCTCTATGCATGGATTAGTTGTGGATCCAAGCCTTATGCATGGCCCTTCAACCTTGCAAACTAATGTTATGATCTAAGACATGTAAAAAAATGATAGCTCAAGAAAAAAATTTCCTCACGATGCAAGTATTTACATCTCAAGAAATTTTATCCCTCTCGATCTTAAATCTTTTATTTGGATTATTTAAGAAATTCTTGTTGCTGATTCAAATCCATCCTATATGAGTCCAAATTGACAGTTTTTTAAGTTAGTGTGTTACAACCATTTTATTGTATATAATGCATGGACTATACTTTGTACTTTAATAAAATTGAGAAGTATTTTATTCAGGGAAAAAAGAAGAATATAATGTGAGTCTTGCATATGAGAGGTGGTGTTACATATATTACTCCATATAATCTATGTCTCTCAAGCCAACTTTCAAAATATGAGAAGGCTTTATATCATTGACATGAAAAACAAATGAATAACTTCCCCATTTGACCCCTTCAACTTGTTTCAACTTTCACATTGTAGGGAGGAATTAGACATGGTTAGCATGCAAGAACATGAATTAATTTCCCTTTTTCATCCCATTCACCTCTCATCACATCATCCCCCCCTTCACCCCCTTCACCTATTGTCACTTGTCAAATTGTAAGGAGAAAGACATTGTTGATACGCAAGAACATGAATAAATCTACCCCTTTCACATCCTTCACCTCTTGTCACCTTTCAAATTATAAGGAGTAAGACCAGGTTGGCATGCAAGCACATGAACAACTTCCTTCCCCAGCTTCACCTATTGTCTTGTCACATCATATCCACAAATTTCATCCCACTCACCTCTCATCACATCATAATCCACGCTATCACCCATTTATCCTCTCATCATGTCCTAACCCCACTTTCACCCTCTTCATATGTCCTCATATCATAATTCTCTCTATTCACCTCTTGTCACCTTTCAAATTATAGGAATGAGTTAGGCCTCGTTGACATGCAATAACATGAATAACATTTTATTTTTCACCAATTTCATCTCTCATCACATCATATTCCTTTCTCCCTTATCTCGTTCACCTTTTTACACCTTTATTATAGAAAGTAGTTAGACATAGTTAGATTCAAAGCACAAAAAAACTTTCCTTCTTTTTGACACCTTTTAGATTATATGAAAAATTTAAACATAGTTGACATGAAAACAAATATATGAATTTCCACTATCCACCCCCTCACCTATCATTTCATCACACACTATAGCCTCATTTTCACCCTCTTAAATCATCATCACATCAAATTCCCCTCTTTTACCCCTTCACCTTCCATCAAATCATATTCCCCTTTTTCTCCCCTTTCTGCTCCCTGACCTCTCATCACATCATCCACTCCAAATATATAAACAAGGTTGATAAAACAAGTTATCTAACAAAAAATAATTTTAATGTTAATTTCATATTTAAACTTTTGGTGCTTCATAAATATCATATTAATATAAATATATACTAATACCATGTTTCAAGTAAAGGAGATTGATGGAAGCGATTGTACGCTTTAGAAAAATGTTTCGAGTCTAAAGAATTCTGAGTGATCCATTATCGTAAAGTATGTTGCACATAGCCACCACTGGATTTTCCTCCATAGCCTAGGGTTGGGCCTTTACCGTGGGAATAATAAATCCCCACATTTTGCAATATCCATCCCTTCTCTGAAGTTCTTGCCGCGTTAGCTAGACAATGCATCAGATAAGGGGGGAAGAAGGAGGAAAAATTACAACATATCAAGATCATGAGGAAAGGACAAATGACATCGTGACCTTAACAATTTTGATCATTCTCATCTTCATCATCATCATTGGGCAATTTCATGATGAGGATGACGAGGAAAATGAGGACGATGATGTTGAATACTGTTAGATAAACTTGGTTGAGTATGAATTTGTTGTGGTTTAGCATTGTAATTCAAGGAAAAGTTATGGTATTCTAGGTGTAGTGGGAACATGATGGTCATGCCTTGGGTTGTGGCTAATGTAGGCCAGTGTCACATGACCTCAAGAGCAGAGACGAACTTGAAAGGCGCTCAAATTCAAGAAAAGATTAGGTAGGTTGTATGGATGTGACCACTAGTATCTAGGGATAGCCATGACCCTTACTATCTCATCACATGTATAGACCCTTCCATATTTAGTATTTAGGATATCCAAACATTCATTTCCCAAGTTGTACAAATGTTTTACTTGTATTAAAAAAAAATACAATTATTATCACATAAATAACCACATGTTCAAGAACATTAATAAGGATAAGTTAACTAACCCTTTACTATGAGTTTTTTTTCCTTCTAATTCCAAAAAAAAAAATCACATAAAACTTACTCTTACAATGACTTATTTTCCTTTTTCCTTATATGAAAAAAAACTAATCAATATAAAACAACTCAAAATTCTTCCTTAAACGCTTTCAAGAATATAGTAAAAATAGTAAAAACATTTAAATCTCATGGTTTCTCTTCATCATTAACCCTAAACATTTACATTTAACATAGCTAAAACTTATAAAGAATATTTTTTAAATGTGAAAAAAAAAAAACATTACTTCAACCTAAAGCATTATCGCTTAATCTTTGTTAATTAATCATATTACACTCTTAAGATTAAAACACTCTTGCATAGTGGTGGCGCACATATTTTTATAAAGATTACAAGTAACCATCTCAAACTATGAAAGAGTGTAATTCAAGGACTATGAAAGAGCGTAATTCAATATAAGTTAAAACTTAATATATGTTATAGATTTTAGTTTCTATGGTGGAATATAGAAAGAGCGTAATTCAATATAAGTTAAAACTTAATTATATGTTATGGATTTTAGTTTAGTTATACATAAACATGAAAAATATAAGATTTTTGTAATAAACTTAAATGTAAGTAAAAAAATAGTGTTATAGTGAGAAATATATTCATATTCATGACAAGTCCCTAGAAGAGGGACCCCTTTTAATCCAATGTGGCAAACACAACCTCCAAAAGATTGTGCTTCCAAGACAAGCCTAGAAAGTTGGTTTAAATCAGAGGTGTAAGGCTTAACCTACTTGAATATCAACAAATAAAGCAACAAAGGTGGGCACCAGCTCCACGTGCAATGTAAATAATGTGCACTTCTTAATGACTCACATACTTCAAAATATAACAAATCTAAACTTTGGCATTAACGCCAAAGAATTCCATTTACGGATACAGCTTCAAAACCATCGATACCAGTAGCAACCAAAAATATTAATATTCAAAATCTGTCGTCATTGTTGTTCAAGGAAAACCCTCAACAAAACCAACCAGAAAACTCCACGCTACCAAAAATTCCAATAAAATTCCACGGAGATAGGAGAATGCGTTGCACATTTTGAATCTTCTCCACCAACGATGCTCTCTAGAAAACTCCATTAATTATTGCATGATTGTAGAGATTTTCATCGAGGCGAGAGAATTGGAAGAAGGAAAATATGTCCATGGCCACATGATAAAAAATGGGTTCCAACCTGATGTTTGTTTGGTTGCTAAGCTTGTCAGCATGTATGCCAAGTTTGGTTGTATTGACGATGCACACCAAATGTGACAAAATTCATGCACACAATTTGGTTTCATGGACTTCTATGATAGCAGGATATGCACTACATTGTTATGGCGGAAAATCTTGGGTACTCTTTTGCTTGATGATGGAAGAGGGAAAAAGGATGAATCAGTTTACCATTGTCAATATTCTACAGGCATGTGTGAGAATAAATGGATTGAAATAGGGGAAACAAGTGCATTCCTACTGCTTTAAAACTATAATTGATATGAATGTATCTATCGGTTGTGGGATTATTGATATTTACGCAAAATGCAGAGCTTTACAGAGTGCCCAACATATGTTACAAAATGCATGAACCAAATGTCGCTATCAGGGAATGCAATGATACCCAGTTATGTGAAGCATAGGTTTGCGTAATAGGCATTTAAAATCTTTAGAGAAATACAACCAATGATTTACAAAGTGCCCAACAGATGTAACAGAATGCATGAACCAAATTTCGTTATCAGGGAATGCAATGATACCCAATTATGTAAAGCATAGGTTTGCATAACAGGCATTTAAAATCTTTAGACAAATGCAACCAATGGGATTGAAACCAAACCAATACACCTTTTTTAGTGTTATATATGCTTGGACTAGGATGACCTCATTGGAATATGGCAAGAAAACCCATGCCCACATTTTGAGAAGAGGATTTGAATCTAAAATTGTTGTGGGAAATTCCACTGTTGAAAACTATACTAAATGTGGGAATATGGAGTATGTACACCAGTTTTTTGATAAAATGCATGAACGAGATATAGTTTCTTGGAGAAATATGGTTGTAGACTATGGTAGGTTTGGGAGAGGCAGGGAGGCGATTGAGGTATTTCAAAAAATGCAGCGGGCTCGTATGAAGCAAAATCATATTACTTTTGTTGGGATTCTTGTTGTTTGCAACCGCGCAAGCCTAGTTGGTGAAGGTTTCATTGCTTTTATTTTATGCGACACCATCATTACATTACCCCACAGGACGAGCA
Organism: Pseudotsuga menziesii; assembly: GCA_001517045.1. NCBI lineage: Eukaryota > Viridiplantae > Streptophyta > Pinopsida > Pinales > Pinaceae > Pseudotsuga > Pseudotsuga menziesii. Next base: position 303,533 of record LPNX010523067.1, on the reverse strand, counting down.
TTATTTTGGAATGATGTATCTACTTGGTCATGTTGGGCACCTTGATAAGGCACTTGATGTGATAAGAAAGATGTCATTTGAACCAGATGTTGCTTTGATCGGTGCTTGTAGAGTGTATTCCAACATTGAAATAGGAAAAATTGCAATTGAACTGGGTTTTAAGCTCAACCCTCAATGTGTTGTAAATAACGTCCTGTTGTAAAACATCTATGCTATTGCAAGTAGGTGGGAATATGTATACAAGGTAAGAACAATGATGAAAGATAAAATCGTGAAAAGAATCTAGGGTACAACTGGATTGAGGTCAATAACAGAGTGCATCCATTTCTTGTAGAAGATCGAACACACCCATAAACAAAGTTGATCTATGCAATGTTGGTTAGCTTGGCTCTGCAGATGCAAGGAACAGGTTATGAACACTATGAAATTCATTTAATTCTCATTTGTACAGCAGAAAAACTAGGATCATTATGAGGTTATTCCCCAAAATAGTAAACTCGTATACCAGCAAAGTGGATAGTTGGTTGACACTACCAAAGGGAGTGTAGAGTCACGTTGGGTATTTGTAATGAGCATGTCAAAAAGATATATGTTGGAAATTTATTTCAACATCAACTAGATTAATCAACAATTCCATGACGGTGTTTTAATTTTCAACATAAGGTATTCTTTATATTTTTAGTGGCATTGATAAATGTAGTCTTAGAATTTGAATCATACCTAGTAAGATCTATGTTTTCAATCATATTATTTTCTAACATGCTCAATTTTCTTATTGTGAGTGCAAAAAAAAGGGGGGTGTTCCAATATTCTAGCTTCTTTGTTGGAGGGGCTACATCTACAGCGAGAAAACTTACAAAGTGGATAGTTGATTGACACTACCAAAGGGAGTGTAGAGTCATGTTGGATATTTGTAATGAGCATGTCAAAAAGACATATGTTGGAAAGCTATTTCAACATCAACTAGATTAATCAACAATTCCATGACGATGTTTTAATTTTCAGCATAAGGTCTTCTTTATATTTTTAATAGCATTGATAAATGTAGTCTTAGATTTTGAATCATACCTAGTAGGATCTATCTTTTAAATCATGTTATTTTCTAACATGCTTAGTTTTCTTATTGTGGGTGCAGAAAAAGAGGGGGGTGTTCCAACATTCTAGCTTCTTTGTTGGAGGGGCTACATCTGCAGCTAAAAAACTTACTAGATAAGATGAAGATTTGAAGGTAATATATCATATTCTTTGAAGAGATTTAATATTTTTTTGGAAAGATAAATATCAGGGTTTAGTTCAATGCATTAATAGAACTTATTTGTGAATGTATTCATTTATCTTTTTGATGCACTCAATTAGGGCATGTCGCAACTCTAAATGATTATCCATCTATATAGAATTTCTGATGGGATTTTAGTTGCACAAACATTATGATCAAGGTTTGGAATTTGTGTCTGGAGGTTTCCACAGTTAGTCACGTTGTAAAAAATTCTGGGGTTAAACTGTGTTGAATTTTAAAACTTCTTGACGTTTTTGATGGACACTCCATGGTCCACCCATCATCAGGGAATTCAAATTAAGCTTTGATATTTTAAGCATTTCGTCTTTCCTCTTTTTAAATAATAATTTTAATCATATTTTAGTATTTTATTCAAAACGGTTGACCTACTTGTCCCCTATTTATTTCCTCTATAGGATCACTCAAGAGTTAGTTATATCTATCAAAGATTTATTTGAATCCCTGATGATGGGTGGAGTGTCCCATATCGTCCTGTTTTTAGGTCCTTGTTGATCACATGTTGTTCTATTTTGAGGTATTTGTTGACCATATGCACCAGCTAGTGAAGAAAAGTACACTACTTGGAGTTAGTCTTGGCTTTCTAAAATCAGATTTATCTAGTAAAAAGAGCACTCTACATGGAAGATATTTTTGGTATCGTGTTTTTCCAAGGAAACTCCTCTTTATCCAATCATAGAGGGTGCACTAGTTTGGGAGCATCTTTTCCACTCGAACTCATCTTTATTCATTCAAAAAGACCGAGTTGTTGATAGTCTTGTTTTTGGCATGCTTTATCTTTATTTCGGAAGCAAAATGAGGGTGCACTTGTTGATGAAATGAACTGAGTTTATTTTTATGCATGCTTTATATCCATGTTATCTCAGGTAGGATGCACCACTTAGGTTATGATTAGGTTTATCTTATCCTCTTTTAGTCATCTTTAATCAACACTTGATAGTTAAGGGGGGGGCATATTTTAAAGTTTCCCACATTATGTTCATGTACTTAATAAGATCACTACTATGCATGACTATTTATCATCTTCCCTGTACAAATAAGTAGTTGATGGGTGCAATTTGTGGCTTTCTAATTATGCTTGGATCTATTTTTAATCATCTTAAGGGAGGTGCCATTATGAGTGGTATTATCAGTATGTTTTATCTCTTGAACTAAGAGTGAAAGGCACAGATATGGCTTGATAAAAGAAGAATCAGGATCACTCAGTTCTATCTATCAAAGTTTTATTTGAATCCCCTAATGATGGGTGTTGTGTCCAATCGAAACATGGAGAAGTTTTAAACATGAACACGGTTTAAATCCAAAAAAAATCTACAATTATGATCAATTCCCTGTCAACTTGAGCAATCTGTTCAATGGTTCAGGAAAATTATGTCAGAAGAAAATGTTATGAATGGTGACATTCCTTATGACATATCTTAGCACAAGAATAGTAACATACTACATTCAAGAATCAAGAGACAGGTCAACAAGTTCTTATCTTATTATGTATGGTAAACTTGAAACAATATGTCCACTTACTGATGCCCTTGGGACAATCCAACTAGTTCCAGAATGCATTGGCACCACGATTCTTCCAAATCAACAATAGGGCAGTCCTTCTTAGGAGGAAAGTCTCCAGACTCATGCATCTTATAAAAACACTATATTTTTCTTAAAAAATCCACCAGGTCATCTTTCACTGCGTCCATTTCTTAGTGAGATTGAAGGGCTACATTTTTAATAAAATCTCCCCTTTCCAGTCGGTAACCAGCCCAGTCAACGAATAGGACTATTGAGAAATACTATGGTAGCTACTGGCATGGCATATGAAAATAGTGTAGTCAAAGTGGCAGTAATATTTTATCATTATGTGATCATATGATGGTACTCTATTGAATGGATGACAAGATCAATGTTATGAAGTTAAGTGTAATTGTGTTCTAACTGAAAATGCAAGACTGAAGGTTGATGTAGACAATTGATATTTCTTCAAAAATTTCAAAAATATACCTTAAGCTACCCACGTCGGAATGTGGTAAAAAAAATCTCAACTAAAGGAATCAAAACCCAACCCTAATGTTCCTTCCTTGCATGGATAAATGAGCTAATTAAAGTGTGCCTCTCCTAGAGATGGTATAAGGCATGCAAGCATACATCCTCATAAGGATACTTGTATGCCTATAAAATAGAACTAATAGTGGCGGCTTAAATGTCTTTAGTAGATATATAGCACATTCAAGACATATATTTTGTTCAGATTTGACTATCCTAATGCATCCTATTGCATCTAGGAATTTTTCAACTAAATTGTGCCCTCCTAAACTTGCATTTGGCCAACAAAACATGTAGTGTTTCTAATGTAGGAACTAATTCAACTCTTCTGCAAACTTCTTGTGAACCAAGAAAAAAGATAAATCAATGTTTGGATTGAGATGAAATTTCAAAGACGTTACTTAATCTCATGGGATTATAAAATATTTAACACTATTTGGTGGTAAACAATCTTGATGATAAATTGATAATACAAGCTCAGTCAATAAACAAATTTCTTGGAATGGCTATTTTGACCTAACATCATAGTTGAATTCCTAAGTTAATGTTAATAATTCTGTTATAACAACATATTTGCATTTCAACTTTCTTGAATTGGGAGAGATTGAGTTGGGATTGTTTTCACTGTTAAAATTGCTATGTTGAACTTGTTGTTGAAAGTGACAAGCTAGCATCAAAAGAAAAGGGCGATGGAGAAGATAATGACAGCCATCATCTTCTTGATAATGCACCTCTAAGAAATGGTGAAGTATCAACTTTAGTTTTGTCACTTTGTTGTCATGGAAGGTCAAATCTTTAGGGTGGGTATCATGGGACAATAACGCTAGGGTAGGATTAGATCCAAGATAGATACTTGTGGGTTGTAAGGTTGTTGTTCAATATAGATACTTGGAAGCATGGTGGATGATAACGAATTCATGTCAAAAGTAATACAAGAAATTTTTAGCACTCAGTGCATCTCTGTTTGCTCTTCTCCAACCTTATTCCCAGCATTCCCTGTAGCATATTAGAGACATAATCTTATGACAGCATGCCCTTCTTTTATATAAAATTGTGTAGATACTAGAGAGAGATAGTTAAAGTTTTCCCTCTACTTTTTCCCCCTATATCTCACATCATGCTTCCTTGAAGGGACATTGAGATGTGTGTTACTCCTCCAACAACTCTATGAAGCTATCCTTTAGAGTAAAATTTTAGCTAATTGGGTTTTGATGCAACCTCCCCTAAGAAAGATGGTAGTGCCACGGTTTGACCTATTGTTAAATTATCCTTAAGTTTCATCTCCAAAGTTGATCCTATTCCCATATTTTGGCCTAGTGTTAAATTCTTCTCATCTTTCAAAGCGCAACCTTTTGTTGTGCTTATAGTTTTTTAATGAGATCCGGTAGAGCTATGATTTGTAGGATTAAGTGTTTGTGGCCTTTCTAGATGAATTTATATAGTTGGGTCAGGATGCGAAAAAATTTGGATTACTTGGAAATAAGCAAAGTATAGTGAGGTTGGATCCATGCTCAAATATCTTGAAACAATTAATGGTAATGTTAAAAATTTAAGTAATGTCAAACCTAGTGAAAAATCCAGTAAAACCAAGTCAAAATAGGTGCATTTATACAAGAAAGTTCATCATACAGATGTTGGTATGGATTGGTAATGTGTTTTGGTTGTACAAAATATGTTTCCCACATCTGGGATGTGTTTGTGGGGATGGAAACACATTTCCAAATTGTACCACACACGTTTTCACATTTCCGTCCCAAAACACACATGGTGTGGCCCTTATTTTGGTATTTCTTGAAACTTAGGTATCCACTATAAACATGCTGCTACTAAAATGAACACACTAGATTGTTAACAATCCTTTTTTTTATTTTGATCTTGGGTCTCCAACTCTTATAGTTCTTTTTTGCTTCATCTATGCTAGGCTCAAGCTCATTTTCTTCTTTTGGTGTCTTTTGCATCTTTCTTTCTTGGACAGCATTTTAGCATCTAGTGGTGTTATAAGACTCTCATAGTTTTGTGGCCACCAGTTGTACTTTTTTGTTCCAATGGCGTATTCCTTTGTATTTTTGTGGATATTAATAAACTTAAATTATCTTATCTTATTTTTAGATGCTTCAAAGTTTGAGATCCATGTATTGACCAGAATGATTGGAACCTATTTTTGAATAAAGAGAAAAAATAGTGATAGTGGGTATCTTGCTAAAGGCCTCAATTTAGTCTTTTGGATAAGGATCAATATACATGTGTAAGACGTTTGAGTTCCATTCCTCTTGCTAGGTTTTCTACATTGTAGAAAGTCTATTTTGCAAGCTATTGGAATGATAGCAAGCCCTATGATGGAAGGTACTTTGAAGAAGAACAATACACTAGTGTGGTCTTTTAGTTCATGTATAAGAAGTTTCAAGTTACATTCCTAGCCTTGGTGTTCTAATTTTGTAGTAAGTCTATTATGCAAGCTATCAGAATGATAACAGAACTAATAATAAAGGGTGCCATGTTAAAGACTCCAATTTTATATTTTGGTTAAGTACCCATGGGCCATATCCATGTATAACAGGTTTTGAGTATATAAGGTCAATCTAGTTGCCAATTTTTCCTTCTAGTTAAAACATAAAGATTGCCTTTCTGACTTTCTTTCCTTTAACTTCTGTGGAAGGAAGCTTAGATCAATGTTGAGTTGCAAGAATGATCATTTATAATGAAGTTATCCTCAATGCCATCTCTACCTTGGAATGCACTGCAATGGCATTGATGTATTCTATTGTAAGGGTTTCACTAGATTCTTTCCATGCTCTTCCAAAGTAGATATCTCACGCTGTCTCCAAAGATTTGGGATTCCACACATGGATGACTAAATTTGCAAGATCAAAGAAGTAATGAAAAACCCTCTCACATGGATATAAGATATGTTGTGGTCTTGAGCTATATTTTTCTCATGTCAAATTGGCATTGAAAAACCATGATTAGAAGTGTTCTATGACATGCATTTTTAGAATTCTAATTTGAAACAACCAAGTCATTTGTAATTTTATGTAGATCAACCATGATCATCCTTATGCATGTTGTTGATCTATGTCTAACTATGCCATGAAAACCCCAAAGAACATTGAGCATCAAAGCCATCTAAGACTAGTCAAAATTACCTCAAAAATTATGTTATAATGTGATGAATGGACTACAAAATCCATGTTGTTAAAGGATCAGCATTGTTTAGTGCGTTTAATACACAGGTTGTCAAATTTTAGGGTTGTTGCTGATGAAAATACTTCAATAATTTGAGATTGAGGTGGTTTTGTTGCTGTTGTTACAACGAAACACACCCTGCTATGCTTAGAACATCCCAATATTAGAAATAAGGATTCTTACTATTGTTTTCATCCATGGATTTAGCTAGATCTGGAGCTTTTTTGTTGTTGTGACGAACATAATTTCCCAAAAGTGCCCAAAATTACTTCTTTCATAACCAGGATTAAGCATGATGTTGTTTGAAGCTCCTTAAAAGCACATAGAACCTTAAATGCATAGATTTTTAGGGATGATGCTACGAAAACATGCCCACATTTGATGATACAAGGGATTGGGCTGCTCATACTTTCTTAGATTGAATAATCATTGTTGTTAGGAGGCCTAATCATGCCCAGGAATCCACCCAAGTTTGAATATTCATGACTGTTAGAGCTGCATTAGGACGGAAATTGCACAACTGACCAAAAAATAGCCATTATTAAAAGTCTTCTATGGTGTGCTTTTGTCGAATTCTAATTTGAAACAACAAATCACTATGTAGTTTGTTGCAGATCAACCATGATCCTCATGCATGTTGTTTCTCTATGTCTAATTGTGCCATGAAAACCAGAAAGGACTGAACATTGGGCTTTAAAACCATATGAGGCTAGTCAAAATGACCTCAAAAAATATGTTGTGATGTGATGAATTGACTACCAAACCTATGCTACATGATCAACAATGTTTGGTACCTTTAATACACAGGTTGGCTAATTTTAGGGATGTTGTTGGTGGAAATATTCCTGAAATTTGTGATTGGGGCAATTTTCCTACTGCCCTTTCAAGGAAACACACCATGACTATTCTCAGAACATGCCCAAATTAGAAATAATGACTCTTACTATTGTTTTTATCCATGGATTTACTTAGAACTGGAGGTTTCTTACTATTGCGATGCACAAAATTGCCCAAAGTTCCCAACATTGCTTCTTTCATGCCCATGTAGGCTAGATTTGCATTGAAAAACCATCATTAGAAGTCTTCTAAGGCATGCATTTGTTGAATTCTAATTTGAAACAACTAAGTACTATGTAATTTGTTGCGGATTAACAATGATCCTCCTTATGTATGTTGTTTATGTTTGTCTAAATGTGCCTTGAAAACCCCAAACTAATATTCCTTCCTTGAATGTTGATTATAAAATGATTGGATCTTACAATATAACACTAATAGAGCCACCATATGTGTTATCACTCCAGGAAAATCCTCTAGGTTGCAGCTCGAGGATGCATGGTAACTTACAATGTTTTTGGGGTTCTCTAAAATGGATCAAGTCATGTGACCTATATGACCTCCCACTCTCAAGACATGCATAAAACTCAATCAGGTACAAGGCTTTAGTTACCACTGTTCAGAGGTTGACAATAGGGTGCAGGGATGGAGAACTCATCAGGCTGGCAGATTTACACACAAAACATATGCATATAAATGGCTAAATCATGATAAGGATGGTACTTATAAATCAAATCACATTAACATGCCAATAGGGTGAAAACTATCAGTCATTAATTAACTTGAATATAACATGAATAACACATTCAAGCATAAGCATGTGAAAGACAGAAATGGAAGCTAAAAAAACGATAACAAAAGAGCTTATATTAAATCATGAGCAAAATGAGAAGCTGACAATAGTATGATCTACAAGTCCCCAGAGTCGAAACCTTTTCATAAAATAAGTCTCAGGCTTTATAGCCTTTACAAAATATACACATCTTGAAAACTTGGATCTGTTTTTACAAAAAAATAAAAAAATAATAGTTTTTGCAAATTAGGTTTAAAAAACCTAATTTACTACTTGTCTAACTAACTGAAGAATTAGTTCACTATATGAACCTTCAGATATCTAAGGTAACTGCTCGCAATTACTGCTACTGGCCCTCTACTGGTTAAGTCACTGTTTTCTCTTGACAGCTAAGTGTTGGTGGCCTTTTCTGCTGTTATGTCATAGTAAAACTGAAAAGGACCTTTTTCCTGAGGCTTTCCTCTGCACCCTTCATCTTCAGACTATGTCCCTGAGCCATCTATATTTGCCCAAAACCAGTCCTATATGCCAAAATTTAATTTTAATCCTTTGTCTACTTTCGGTGGTTAAGAGGATAGACTATCAGAACCGTTAGCTGCCGAAGCAGCGCTTTTGGTGGCTAATGAACTGCCCTAGCGTCCCCCTAAGCCACCGAAAGCCCTGTTTTCAAAATTTATTACGTTTTTTCCAAAAATGTTCTTTTATGGCTATCTGCTCAGATTTCTACTTCAGCAGGCTCTGTGCTAGGAGGGTTAACAGTAGCCTAGCTGGTTTCTGGAGGCTGAAGGCTAACTGCAACCTCAGCTAGGGTTTCCAAGGTGGGGTGGCTTCTAGGGTTTTCCTTAGCCTCCTTTAGTTGCAGTCTTTGGAGCCTAATCATCCTGTAAAATCTAGTATTGTCCTTTAGGTACCTCATATTCAGCCTCTTTAAGAAAATATATCTTTCTCTCTGCTCCAGGTAAGACTTATGTAGCAGCTTGTTCCTGCTGGTTAATGCAGCATTATTTTTCTTTATTTCCCTTTCCAAAATATCCATCTCATAAATTTGCCTCAGTAATTGATTTATCTTTTGAGTTTTGGGTTTGTTGGAGGAATCCTTCTCTGTTGGTTCCTCTTGCTCCTTTGGTGTGGGGGATGGTAGTTGTTCAACCACTAGTACAATTTGCAAAGCTAGGTCTGCACCTTCCTCTTGTTCCTCTTTAGAATCTGAGTAGGGCACATTTAAAATATTCTCATTTTGTGCTTCAACCTCCTGTCCTTTCTCACTGAAGTCCAAGTTCCTTTTTACCTTCTTGGCCTTGGAAGAGGAGGGAGGTTGTTTTGCTACTACTGCTGGGGATATAGTCCTCCTCTTTCTTCTCCCACTCCTTGGTGTGCTGGAATTCTTGGTAGGAGGCTTCCCTTTCTGTTCTAACTGAAGGCCTGTCTCAAATCCATTCCAAAACAGAAAATAAGGCCATGCCATATTCCTTCTTTTCAGCAACCCTTGGATCAAAAATTGGATAAGGCCATGGTGGGACAGTCTGCCAGCAATCTTAGTTGGCTGGGCTTTCACTTGGTGTGCCATCTTTCCCAGACTTCTGTGTAAGTAAAATGGAAAATTTAGTGGGCTTTTACCTGTGAAGTGGTTCATTAACTTCAAATGGTAGATCATGGCTCTGTTATATCTTCCTTCACATGTTATATCTTTGAGGCTGCTTCCTCAAAGATGGTTTTCCTGGTGGAGAGGAATGATAAGCTCGAAAGTGAATTGTGTTAGACTTCTTTTGGCACTGATTATGAGGGGTTTTGCTGTCATGATGGATGCTGAGGTCATAAGGTGATGGCAGTGATTGATTTTCTCGATTTCCTTTGCCAAGCAATCATATTACACATCATCTTGGGTACTCGGTCAGTTTTCTATTGTTCTTTTAGACAGGTGGAAGAAAACTGAGGGTTTCCAATCCTATCAGTCCTTTGCAAGTTTTATAATGACCTCTTTGACTTATTTCCACACGTGTTTATGTAAGCTCAAGTCATTTTGGTGGTTTGTCATGCCCTACACTGATTGTTCATCTTGCTGACGAGGTGTGATTTGACTGTTTTCTAACCATTTTCCTCTTTTGTCTTTTCGGTGGTTAATAATCTTCCTGAATTTGTCTGCAAACCACTGAAAAGATAGCTTTCGGTGGCTAAGGAAATGATATCTCTTTTGTCTAAGCCACTGAAACTTGTTATCCCAGCTTTGCGGTGAAATCCTGCTTTCGACGGATAGTGGCCTCACTGAAAAACTCATTTAACTGTCGAAAACCCCTCCTTCTGGTGGCTAATGAGTTGTCCAGAGTCTCGCCTAAGCCATCGAAACTGTTTTTCCCCGACGCTTATCTTCCTGCTTTTGGCGATTAAAATCTACATTGAATTGTTCGATAAGCTGCCAAAAGCATCACCTTGCGGTGGCTAATGATTTGTTCCGAGTCTCGCCTAAGCCACCGAAAGTACCTTTACCAATGTTGCTTGCTGCCTACTTTTGGTTGTTAAAATCCTTCTTGGTCTTCTCCCTAAGCTGCTGAAACCAAGACTTTTCGATCGCTAATGAGCTATTAGAAGTCTCACCGAAGCCATCGAAAGTGTTAATTTAATTCTACTTGCTCAGGCCGCTTTCGGTGCTTTACCTTTATCCCACGTTCAACCATTTAGCTACCGAAACATAGCTTTTTGGTGGCTAATGAGCTATTAAAATCCTCGCCTAAGCCACCGAAAGCTATAACTTCCAAATTTTTCAACCACATCAAAAACAAAGACCTTCCATTTGTTAGGAATCCTTAGATATTTCATTAAATAAGTCAAATTCTTCGTATTGTCAAAATAAATTTATTTTGGGAGATAACATCTGGCTCCTACTTGGGGATGGGAACCTCCTAGTGAGGTCCCAAGAATCCCAAACCAAAATTCCTTACCCTGAAAACAAATAAAAACTTAACACTATCATTTACTGTTCCATTGGGCATGGAGTTTATTCTGTAAGCAAAAACAACCTACTGACTACTATTTTACAATGACAAGGCCTCATAGCCTCAAATAAAGTAAAGTTTCAGAAACCACCCATTCATTGGGCCATCAAACACCTCTTCCCCTTCCAGATTTTGCAATTTGAAGGTGTTATTCTTATGTACTTGAGCTATCACAAAAGGGCCAATCCACAAAGAATCAAACTTTCCATGTTTTCCCTTGTCCTCTCTGACAGCATCCCACTTTAGGACCCAATCTCCAACCTTAAAGTTGTCTACTTTTTCCCTTTTGTCAAACATGCCCTTTATCCTCTGTTGATGGACTTCTGATTTTCCTATCACTTGCTCTCTGATTTGCTGCAACTCCACCAAGTCCATCATCCTCCTCACCATATCATTTGGTTCATCTTCCTCTTCCTGAAATAATTTTGCCTCTGGTAGAATGAGCTGAATAAGAAAAATGGCCTCAATACCATAAACTAACTTAAATGGAGAAGTCCCTATAGATATTTTGTATGTTACCCTATCAGCCCATGAAGCAAACTTAAGCTTCGAATACTAGCTTTTATGATTTGTCTGTAGTAGTTTCCTGATGATCCTGACTAGGCTTTTGTTGGACGACTCAGCCAGGCCATTGCCTTGAGGATAATAGGATGTGGAATGCACCAGTTGAATGCCCATTGATTCACACATTTAACTAATGCCCTAGCCTTGAAAGCAGGTGCATTATCAGTTACTAACCTTACTGGGCAGCCAAACCTGCTAAAGATATTTTCATATAAAAATCTCATGATGACCTGATGAGTGGCATTCCTAGTGGGTACTGCCTCTATCCATTTGGTAAAGTAGTATGTGGCTACTAGGATCCATTTATGCTACCCACTGGAAGATGGATTTATTTCACCTATGAAATCCAGACCCCATTGTTGGAAAGGCCCATTCACCACAATAGGCCTAAGGGGCAAGGATTTGAGCTACCGCTTCCCTATAAATCTTTGGCACTGGTCATAGGCCGTTACAAAAGTACATACATCAGCAAAAAGGACTGGCCAATAGTATCCTACTCTTAGGATCTTGTGGGGTGTGGTTTTCCAATAATTGTGGCCCCCACATGTGCTGGAATGAAAGTGATGCATGACCTGCTCTACTTCTTCTTTATCTAGACATCTCAACAAAATTCCAGACTGATCTTTCCAGTACAGCAGTTTGTCAATTATGCAAAACTCAACAGGTTTTAACTTAAGAGCTCGTGCTTGATTAGGAGTGAGATCAGGAGGAACTTCTAATTTCTGCAAAAATTGAATAATACCTGAGTACCACTCACAGGAGGACAGGTTTTCAGCTACTGGTGGAATGTCATTCTAATCTTGATCTACTTCTGCTGCTACCATAGTTTGCACTTTTGCTGATTTGACACCGGTGAAGTTTATCCCCATTAGTTCACATTTTTCTTTAGCCATAAGTTTGGCTAGACCTAGCCCCTTTACTAGCTTAGTGGGTTTTACCTATATATCAAACTCAATGAGCTAGGCAATCCACTTAGCTCTCTTCCCATCAATGTTAGGCTGAGTCAAAACATCCTTCACAATAGCTTAAGGGACATATGCAAGGACTTTTGCATGGAGAATGTAAATTCTAAAAGTATTCAAAGATTTTATGAGAGCATAAACCTATTTCTCAATTGGATCATACTTCAGCTTAGCATCTCTCAAGGTTTTGCTGAAGAATGCAATTTGATGATCAAGACCCTCATTATCTTTTTGTAACAGCACAGCTGCCACTATGTCATAGGATGCAAAATAAAAGATGTAAAAACTCTTGGTGTAGTCAGGACTAATCAAGGTTGGGACCTCCATGATAGCCTTCTTGATGTCTTCGAAAGAGCTTCTTTCCTAGTCAGTCCATTTTATTTCTACATCCTTCTTCAACATGACTGTTATGTGCTTCACCAGCTCGGAGAAATTAGGGATGAACCTCCTGACAAAGTTTATCTTACCTAAAAAGGACTGAATGTCCCTTTTTGATCTCAGTATGTACATCTTTTGGATTGCTTCCACCCTTACCGGATCAATCTTTAATACACCTTCAGATGAGACTATGTGACCTAGAAGTTTCCCTTCACTGAGTGCAAACTGGGACTTCTTAGGGTTGAGTGATATCCCATACCTTCTGCACTTCAGAAATAGCTTCCTCAAATGCTACAAATGGTCATGATGGTTGTGAGAGTAAACAGTTAGGTCATCCAAGTATATGAGCACAAATTTATCTTTCAACCCTACAAAAGCTAGGTACATGGCTCTCTGAAAAGTAGCCCCAGCATTCATTAGCCCAAATGGCATTTTAGCATACATGAAAGTGCCCCAGGGGGTGGTAAACGCAGTCTTCTCTTGGTCATCAGGGTGCACAGCAACTTGGTTGTATCCAGAGAAGCCATCCAAGAATGACATGACACTAGCCCTTGAGACTTTCTACAACAGGTGTTCCATCTTGGGCAGTGGATAGTTGTATTTCTTAGAACATTTGTTCAGGTTTCTAAAATCCACACACAACCTGATTTCCCCATTCTTCTTTCTTACCACCACTAGGTTTGCAATCCACTTGGAATACCTGAGGGGGATTATGATCTTGGATTTGAGGAGCTTATGGATTTATTTTTCAATTACTGGTAATAGGAGAGGACTGATGGATCTTAGCTTCTGCTCGAAAGGGATGGTGTCCTTCTCCAAAGGAATCCTGTGCTGGATGATATTGGTTTCATAGGTTTTCAGGTCACTGTACTCCTAGGCAAAGACATCAGCAAACTCTTTTATCAAGCTGCAAAATTTTGACCTCTGATTAGTATTCAACTCAGTGGATAGATTTATCAGTTTTGGATGGCTTTGGCTACCTATGTTTTGCTCTTGGACAGCAGGGTCTTGCTCCCTTTTGGCAGGCTTGAAAGGAATGTCATTATGATCAAACAGCTCTTCCAGAGGTACTAGACCCCGACGTATATAGTTGCTGGGTAATTGGACAACGTTTTGATCAGCCACTTTATCTTTCAACTTGAGCTATTTGGATTCCTCCATGTTTAGGTTTTCCTGATCTATATGTATATCAAAGAATTCATCTACTAGCTGAAGGAATTTATTAAGCTCGTCATCATTCTCAAACACCTTCCAAAATTTGACATTATCTGGCAGGGAAGGTCTGTACTTAACCTGAATATGATAGCTAAGCTTAGGAGGTAAAGGAGGAACAAACAGACTTGCAGAGACAGCCAAGGAATCATCCAAGTGATTCAAAGCCCTAGGTATATATGACAGTTCAAAAAACATAAAAGAGTCTCTAAGTTTCCATACCTCGTCCCTGTAGGCCTTTAGTCTGACATTTTTTGTTTGAAAAGTGTTGTTGACCTGCTGTATAATAAGGTTTGCATCTCCAAAAACCCTTATGCACATGATCCCCATCTCCTTGACAGCTTTAACTCCTAGCAACAAGGCTTCATATTCTGCTATATTGTTAGTGGTTTTAAAATCAAGCTTATAAGACAGATGAATGTTTTACTTTAATGGGGAGATCAATACTACACCTGCACCTGCTAAGCTTTGAGTGCTAGCTCCATCAAAACACATGTTCCAGACTGTTGTGGTCATTTCTTCGAGCTACTGACAGGTGGGCTTAGTGAGCTGGACTACTATTTGCTGAGAATCATATATTTACATAATACATGACCCAAAATCAGTGTCCACTGCATAGATGGGGTGATTCACTGAATTGCTCTCATTTCTTATGATGTAGGCCAATTGATTTTCCCTGTAAAGCCTCTTGGTCTCCCCTCCAAACATTGGGATGGTGGCATACGTAAGATCCATCTGAAGGGTGCCACCTAGCCTTTTGCTCCATGATCGAGATAGCAAGCGACCAAATTTTGGAGGGATATAAGCACTACAATGTCCATCATGATGCTTTTTGAAGGTAGCTAAGTTAGGTTCACAACAAGGTCTTTGATGAGGCCCAAGCACTTAACCTTTCTAGAGTCAAAGGAGAATAAATCATGGTAGGGCTTTGTGATGCTAAGACTAAGCTCATCCGTCACAGCCTTTGGAATTAGGTTATGAGAAGCTCCTGAATCCAACAGACAGTTATGAAGGACCTTATCATGGATATTCAAGGATATATAAAAAGGTGGGCATGAGTCCTTTAGGTCTTCGATCATAGGGCCTAGGGTTACAACAGGTTTTTCATCTTGCAGATTTACAAAGTCAGTATCAATATGCACCTTTGGCTGAAGAGAATTCAAAATGGAAGACTTGAATGCATCATTTTTCATTAGCTCAATTAATGGGAAAGGGATCTTCAATTTCTGAATCTCTGACTCAAGGTTGAAAGAATAATGCATCCTATCAGCAAACCTTACCTCATGTACTGGAGCTTTGAGTTGGACATGGTCAGTGCTTGATGAAGGTGCTGGTTTTGCAATGGTTTTGGAATGACAGCCATTTTCTTTTGTAAAACATGAGCCTTTTTGGCTGGTGCAGCAGGCTGTTTGACATGTACAACATTCTTTTTAAGAGGAGCAACCAGCCTAAACCTCAAATTGTACCCTCCCTGACCATCAACCTGATATAAAGCTCCTTCACTAATCTGCTCATCAAATAGGGCTTCCTCATATTCTGCCTATGTCAGAAAAGAATAATCTACCTCATCCTCCATGCAGTGGATGTTGTCTTCGCCTTCTCCTTATTCTTCAATGAATTCTGGCTCTTCTTCTAATACATCATTCTGAAATGGAGCTCTTATTCTCTGATCTTCCCCTTGATTCCTTTCCCTTCTGAGAATCTAAACTGGGGCATTAGAAGAAATTTCAACTCAAAATGGGCCTCCTAAAAAAAATTAATAAAATAATAGTTAATATAATAAAATATTATTTATTAATTTTGGAGGAAGAAAAGAAAAAAACTACTTTTTTGTTTGTATTTTCGACATATCTCCCCGTGTTTTTACTCAAATTTCGATCGGGAGAGCTCGTTGGATGCAGAATTAAATTCCGCATCCAACGAGTACCCACTCGGCACACTTTTGACGGACCTCGCTACCCCAAAAACAAGAAATACCTAAAGAAACGTGATGATGACATCATCATCACGTTTTTTCAAATATTTCTTGTTTTTGGGGTAGCAAGGTCCGTCAAAAGTATTCCGAGTGGGTACTCGTTGGATGCAGAATTTAATTCCACATCCAACTAGATCTCTCGATCGAAATATGAGTAAAAACACAAGGAGATATGTCAAAAATACAAACAAAAAAATAGTTTTTTTTATGATGCCTATCCCCAAATTTATATTAAAAAAGTGTTTAAGACCTATACGATATTTCAAATTTAAAGCAATTTCATTGGCTAACACATGATGACATGGAATTTGAGTTAATGTTAAAAGGCCCATTTTGAGTTGAAATTTCCTCTATTGGGTTCCCTCTTCTATAAGGGACAAAATTAGGGTTTCGGGGAGCAAAATCACTTGACCCTTTACCCCTCACAGGTATATTTCCTTGGTCCTTCAACCTAGATATTTTAGCAGTCAGGTTATCTAACAGTTTGGTCATTTTTTCAATCTTGTTCTCTGATGAAGAAGCCCCAATAGGGTCTGTTGGCTGCTTCTTCCTGTCTATCTTTCCTTTGACCTTCTGAGATGCCACAATGTTTGATTCTACCTCTAGGGTAGTGTCCTGCATGAGTGATAAGGAGGTAGACCTCCTTTCTCTGAGAAGTGGGCAGAAATCAGAGTCAAAGGAATTTGCATAAGTTATCCTAGCTACGGTATCAGTGGGATTGATTTCAATGGGGATCTTGTTGTACATATTGTTGAACCTCTTGGTGAAGTTGGAGACAGACTCCCCATTTTCTCTTTTCAAGTTGTTGAACTCTGTAATATAATAGAGGTGGTCTCTCCTTTCTCCCCAATGTTTTAGAAAGATGTCATCTAAGGCTTCAATACATGTCACTGACCCAGCAGGAAACTCTTTAAAGCATTTCCTAGCCTGACCATCTAGGCTTTGCACAAAAACCCTAGTCCATACATCTTCTTGTTCTATGTTAATGTTCTCAGCATAGCTGTAAAATGCCTCTAGATGTTCTTCAGTTGTGAAATCTTCTTCTCCTGTGAACTTAGGAATGTACTTGAGGTAATCTCCAGTGGGCATGGCCGAGAGGGGATTTGGAAAATTTAGGGGGGCATACCTACCTACCAGGATCCTTTCCATTTTGGTCAATTGAGGGGTAGCCATATTGGAAATGGGTATGGGAAGGGTGGAGGAAGGCAGTATTGATATAGCTAGTAATTGAGAAGGTGGTGGTGGTAAACTTATCCTAGTGAAGTCACTAGGGAATGGATCTTCACAAGTAGCAGTGCTTAAAGATGCCCAAACCCTAGAATTTTTTTATGTATTTATAAATTCCTGAGAATTAAGTGTTTCAGCAGAAGAAATAATAGCAGAAATATTTCTTGAAATACCTGATGTAGCTTCCTTTGCAGCACTGTTGGTCTGCCTCAGTGAAGCCCTAAATCTTCTCAGAATCTCTTATGGATCTAAAACAGGTGTTTCTGGTGGCCCCTGAGGGTTTGCTCTGGTACTTGGTCTTCTTGAAGCCACCTTATTTCAATGGAGTCACCAAATAGATGATTTACAACCAAAATAATGCCCAATCTTTGTCTATCATCAAATCAAGGGTCTATGTAGTCTCCCATGGAAGCTAAGCTTCAGTCTTCTCTCCCCAGCAATGGCGCCAATTTGTTATCACTCCAGGAAACTTCTCTAGGTTGCAGCTCGAGGATGCCTGGTAACTTACAATTTTTTTGTGGTTTTCTAAAATGGATCAAGTCATGTGACCTATATGACCTTCCACTCTCAAGACATGCATAAAACTCAATTAGGTACAACGCTTTAGTTACCACTGTTCATAGGTTGATAATAGGGTGCAAGGATGGAGAACTCATCAGGCTCGTAGATTTACACACAAAACAGATGCATATAAATGGATAAATCGTGATAAGGATGGTACTTATAATTCAAATCACATTAACATGCCAATAGGGTGACAACTATTAGTCATTAATTAACTTGAATATAACCTGAATAATACATTCAAGCATAAGCATAGAAAAGACAGAAATGGAAGCTGAACAAATGATAACAAAATAGCTTATATTAAATCATGAGCAAAATGAGAAGCTGACAATAGTATGGTCTACAAGTCCCCGGAGTTGAACCCTTTTCATAAAATAAGTCTTAGGCTTTATAGCCTTTACAAAATATACACATCTTGAAAACTTGGATCTGTTTTTACAAAAAAATAACAAAATAATAGTTTTTGCAAATTAGGTTAAAAAACCCTAATTAACTACTTGTATAACTAACTGAAGAATTAGTTCACTGTATGAACCTTCAGATATCTGAGGTAACTACTAGCAATTACTGCTACTGGCCCTCTGTTGGTTAAGTCACTGTTTTCTCTTGACAACTAGGTGTTGGTGGCCTTTTCTGCTATTATGTCATAGTAAAACTGAAACAGACCTTTTCCTGATGCTTTCCTCCGTGCCCTTCATCTTCAAACTATGTCCTTGAGCCATCTATATTCGCCCATAACTGGTCCTATATGCCAAAATTTGATTTTAATCCTTTGTCATCTTTCGGTGGTTAAGAGGCCAGACTATCAAAACCGTTAGCTATCGAAAGCGGTGCTTTCGATGGCTAATGAACTGCCCCAGCGTCTGCCTAAGCCACTAAAAGCCCTGTTTTCAAAATTTATTAGGGTTTTTCCAAAAATGTTCTTTTATGGTTGTCTACTTAGCTTTCTTCTTCAGCAGGCTCTGTGCTAGGAGGGTTAACAACAGCCTGGTTGGTTTCTGGAGGATGAAGGCTAACTGCAGCCTCAGCTAGGGTTTCCAAGGTGGGGTGGCTACTAGGGTTTGCCCTGGCCTCCTTTAGTTGCAGTCTTTAGAGTCTAATCATCCTGTAAAATCTAGTATTTTCCTTTAGGTACCTCGTATTCAGCCTCTTTAAGAAAATATATCTTTCTCTCTGCTCCAGGTAAGACTTAGGTAGCAGCTTGTTCCTGCTGGTTAATGCAGTATTATTTTTCTTTATTTCCCTTTCCAAAATCTCCATCTCATAAATTTGCCTCAGTAATTGATTTATCTTTTGAGTTTTGGGCTTACTGGAGGAAGCCTTCTCTGTTGGTTCCTCTTGGGGGATGGTAGTTCTTCAGCCACTAGTACAATTTGCAGAGCTAGGTCTACACCTTCCTCTTGTTCCTCTTCAGAATCTGAGTAGAGTAGATTTAAAATATTCTCATTGTGTGCTTCAACCTCCTAGCCTTGCTCACTGAAGTCCAAGTTCCTTTTTACCTTCTTGGCCTTGGAAGAGGAGGGAGGTTGTTCTGCTGCTGCTGCTGGGGATATAGCCCTCCTCTTTCTTCTCCCACTCCTTGGTGTGCTGGACTTCTTGCCAGGAGACTTCCCTTTCTCTTTTGGATGAAGGCCTGTCTCAAATCCATTCCAAAACAGAAAATAAGGCCATGCCATATTCCTTCTTTTCAACAACCCTTGGATCAACAATTGGATAAGGCCATGGTGGGATAGTCTGCCAACAATATTATTTGGTTGGGCTTTCACTTGGTGTGCCATATTTCCCAGACTTATGTGTAAGTAAAATGGAAAATTTAGTGGGCTTTTACCTGTGAAGTGGTTCATTAACTTCAAATGGTAGATCATGGTTCTGTTATATCTTCCTTCACATGTTAGGTAAACCACAATGGCCTTTAGCAGTTGTTGCCACCTCTCTTCCAACAAGGATGATGGCACACTCTTCTTCCACACCATTCATCTATGCTCAGGCTTTAGGTAAGACCTGAACTCTACATCTTTTGGTATGGTGGTCTTGAACCGTGTCACGTCCCCATCCTTCAACCAACGAAGAGGACACAACGAACACGTCAACACAACCGGGCAAATGGCCCCATGAACATAATCAAGGAAGACAATGCTGGAAATAAAATTTACAAGCATACACAGATGCAAAACTCTTCAATCATACAGCGGAAGCAACACAAATACATTCCAGCAATTTCCATGTTCATTATAATTCCTTTAACATCAATATGATTTGCAGAGATGGGATAACAGCAGCACTTATCTTTTGATGAAGAATTCACCCGCAACCAGCTACGTCGCTGCAACGTTCCACCCAACCATAGGCCATCTTTCTCATCAATCTCTCAGCAACGCTGCCACCCCCGAGCTGGGCATGATTCCTCCGGCATAAGGGTTAATTGCAGGCTTATACATAGCCAAGGGGCACAAACAGAAATCCATCATAGCTGGGTTTCATAGGATTTCAACAACCAAGCCAAGCCAGCACAGTCCGAAGACTATCCCTTGCACTCAGGCAACCAATCAGCTGTCATAGCTTAAACAGGGAAAACGAATTCTTGAGTCATTCTTGGCCCTATCGTGGCCAAAATGACTCTCACTCGAATTTACAATGGCCCCCAAACGTAACAGCAAATACATTCACAACATGGGGAAGACTACAGCCCCGAAATCTACCAGTGAGCATAACTTACAGCAGGGGAAACGACCCAATTAATCTGTGAGACAGCCAAAAACGTGAATGGCCCTTCACAGTCAGTCGTGGATGCAAGAGCACAGCTCTCAGCTCACTATGTGTGCCCCAAATAGAAGAATACCTGTGCGTGAGTAAACAATCCGACCCAGCAAGGAAAAGAACAGACAATGGAGGCCCTGCGTGAGGAAAAACGGCTCCATTTTTTCCCGTGGATGCACCACTAACAGGAAGGACGCGAATTTGCAGTTCATGGGTGCTCAGCAACTCGTGGGGGAGAGGAAGAAAACCTGCGTGAGACCAAAAACGCCCCCAAAACCTGTGCGTGAGGAGCCAACAGACCCAAAATCGTGGTGAGAGTGAACTGGCCAGGGAAGAGTGCGTGAGGGAGAAGAATGGGCAGCCGTGGGTGGAGTGAGCAAGTGGGTAAGGCTGACAACCTGCCATAACCACCACCACTTCAGTAATAACTCCCCCAACCACCAGCTGAAGCATTAAAGAGGTTAACAAGGGAAGATGGAAAATCAACAAGGTGACAAAACAACAAAGATGGTGAGACAACAAGGTAATAAAACATGGGTTTTTCCCCCATAACCAAGGTTTGACATCCCCCACCCCTTATCCTTCGGAATCATGCCCTTTTCATTCAACGTTGCACTGCCGTAGTTGGTTGTGGTTTATTTTAATTGATGTGCGGATTTACATGATGCCGAATTAAAATGTGCCGGATAGCAAGACATACCATCGGAAATTATCCTCATTGCCGAAACATACACAGCCAAATCGATGGTGGGGCTTTTGCCTTGAGCTCCTCACCATGATTAATTACATTATATACATCATGCAAACGGGGTCGAAACCGGGGACATTACATTACCCTCCCCCTTGGAATAACACCGTCCTCGGTGTTCCATTACATATATACAATACATGTACAATTGCACATCAAAATTCAAAATTGCAGATCTATCCCACGTTCAATCATTTACTTGGAAGGTTCAAGACCAAGCCTCTCAGCTTCCATGGACTTTTCCTGCTGCTTCTCAGCTTCTTGCTGATCCCGAAGTCTAGGAACTTTGCAGCTATTGCCCTCATCATGTTCCCTCATTGGGCAGTCCCGGTGTAAATGATGTCTTCCGCATCTCCAGCATCTCACTGGCTGCTTCATCATTACTTGCTCAATTTCCCTTGAGTCTTCATGCCTGGACCGTTTCTTATCGGGTCGCTTGGACGAATGTCCCATTGCTGATCTACCTTCCTTTTTTTTGCCGATTGCTCCCAGAAGGATTTTCACCTCCCTTTGCAAACCGATAGAGTCTTGCAAAATCTGGTGGTTCATTTCACTCTGCCTTTTCTGTATCCTGAGCATCTCCCCAAGATTCTCTTGGGTCTTGGAAATCACTTGAAGGAGACTTCCAGCCAAGTCCAACAACTTTTGATCTGCTGCCATGATCAACGTGCACCACCTGGTTTCACTTTTCTCACCTGTGAAATGCACCATTGAAATTCTATCAGACCAAGCATAATATAGATATCAAAATCAGTTAGTTAATTACCCAATTTGGCATGACAGTCCAAGCCTCATCAAGGAGACTTTCATATTTTTCATGCCTTCCCCAACAGGCACATGAGCTCCTTCATGTCCATTTTTGGGCAGAGAATTAACTATTCTAGCATTCACAAATTTACTTTTAAGCAAATATACACCTTCCATTTCAATCATACATGCATTCAACAATCCTTTGTTTTCACAATGCATAAACATATATATATAATCAAAAGGCAAGAGAGAGCAGTAAGATTTTTTTTTTCCTCTTTGTTTTTTTCCATCCTGGAACCCTCGCCATCGCAGTGGCTTTTCATGCTCTTAGCCTCTTTCACTTTACTGTGAATGCTGGACCAATCCTTATTGGTCATGACACTTAGTGTCTTTGGTCTATTCCAGACCTCTAAACCATGGAGTCTCTCCACATGGTTTGTCTCGGTTGCTAGGACTTCCCCGTCTTACTAGCACCTTTTTCATTACCACTCAACCCGAGCTTTCCAGGACAGTCACATGTCCACATGCACCTCTAGGATGCTCTCATAGTCCTCGCCTCCAGCGATACCTATATCCAACATTGAATAGATTCACATGTTCAGTTTACTCTCATCAGTTTTATCTCTAAAGAAAGAGTTTAAAACATCATAACCAAATCATATACACATGTATATTCACAAGCAAAATAATCCAATACTTATATGTATTGTACGTTTCCTCGTTCGTCCACAGGATCCTGCTTCGCCTTGCAAGCCTTGGGATCGCCTATGGACTTAGATGTTAGGTCAGCACGCCGGCTGTTCCACAACATCAAATAATTAATGTCCAGCCAGTACATAACCATGTCAACTGGGCTTGGAACTTTATCGTGACCATTTCCAGGTCTAGGATCTACTATGGATCCTTAGGCATATCATAGCCCATCATACACTTATGTCAACAATGACACATACACTTATACCAACCATTTACCTTTACCTTCAGCCTGTCAACACAAGCAACACAAGCAATACAAGTAAACTCATCAGCGTCATTGCTTCAAAAACTGTAATCACATTTCATATCATTCACTATCAAATATTGAGACACCAGGAGTGCGTCCACTCCCCAGAGTGTAATCAATATTGAAAACCCTTTCATGACTCGACATCGAAAAAGTGTGCACTCTCTTCCGGTGTGTGCCATGTAGGCCCTATGCATACTCAAGCAATCGGTCATCATGGAAATAAATCAAAACATGTTCTGCATATGGAATTTAATAATTAAACATGCATATTCATAGCAAGGGTCACAGAACACTTATCCATCTGCCGTCGCAGTATGCCTTTGTATCTGTGAGGCACCGTCAAGGAGTTGGGAAAAAAATTGAATGCTAAGCTGGTGAGCTCGCTGTAGAGCTAGGAACACCTACACCAAAACTAGCCTGACTTCTATAACACTCACACACACACCCAGCACAAGGAATCAGTCGCTTCTCTGCTACTCAGTCCCTCAGGCCCTGCATTCCCTTCTAGTGCTATCCCGGGGTTGTGGAGAAGAAAGTCAGCCCTCTAGCTCTGTCTGTGTGGTTTCCAATCACCAGGTTTAAGCAAACCAAGGCCCCATCCCTGTTTCCTGTTTACATTTCATATTCACACCTGTCTCACTGACATAATCCATACCATATCACTCATGTTATTACCGAACATGCAGTGCAGATGAGACATTTTCAAAATGTCTAATGGAGTTTCACCCGAACCCCATTTCCAAGATAAGGGAAAACCTTCCCATGGAGCTTGGCTCTTGCAGGTCATCACACATGATCTTCCTGCAGTGTGTACTCCTGACACATTCAACAAATAGCCAAACAGTCAGTCATTACCTGATACTACAATCCAAATTGATTGTTCTGTAACCAAGCAATGACATTAGCAATCGAATTCAATAAGAATTTGCGATTCTATCTACTACATAAATTGACTTGCTCATTTGTGGGTCTCTTGTAAGCAGCAATACTATGCCCATTATAATTTTATGCTTACTATCATAACATGAATACCCACTTACCGTGTGTCCCTCCTAACACAATCTCACACAAGCCAACAATGATTAGTAGCCATTAGTACCTCTTAAATCCGAAATCCACAATTCGAATTTAACAACCCGTACCAACTAATTTTCACAACCATGAGACTTTTTCTCATAAATGGTAGATTCTGGCAGTGGTCAGGAACTTACCTCTCACTGTCATGTTTGAAGTAATCTACCTGAACATAAACTTCAAACAACCAAACACAAGCTTATGCAAGCCAACAATGGCTAGTGGTTGTCAGCAATTTCTCAAATCCGAAATTCACAAGTCGAATCCTAACAACCTATTATGCATATCATATGGTAGATTCAGGCATTGGTTTGGACCTTACCTCTCAATGCCGTTCTTAAAATAATCTACCTGAAACACAAGCTTCAACAACCAAACACAAGCTTATGCAAGCCAACAATGACTAGTAGTTGTCAGCAATATTTGAAATTCACAATTCAAATTTAACAAGCTCTTTTACATGGTAGATTCCAGCATTGGTCAGGGTCTTTCCTCTCAATGCCATTCTCAAATTGATCTACCTGATACATGAGCTTCCCTCAACCAAACACTTGGTGAGTATGGATGCATATACTATCTCATTGCTACAACCATCACTGAAGCATTTTCAGAATTTATAAAATTTAAATACTTCCAGTGGTTAGTCACATCAGTGTTTTCAAAGCTCATTTACTTCATGCAATCATTATCATGCTAACATTGCAAGGTATAGTCATATCATTCCTACAACTAAATGAAAGTTTAGATACCCTTACTTCACAGGCGCATCATTCATACCACCTTGCTCTTCAATAGAGCATTTCTGGCAGCCAATTGATCAGGACTATCCTGCATTCATAACAGCCTTCGAAACAGTTTCAGAATCATCATTAATTCATCATTCCAGCTGTTAGTTATTCATACTATCACATGCATTCGTCTCAATGCATTCATGCCATACATTCAATGCTTAACAACAAGATTCATAAAATCTTCTTAATGCATGTCCATTCAGGAATACTATGCATTCAACCATACCATGGCCTAACCATGACTACCTCATATAGGATGCATTACTATAATCAATATCATTAACATGTATAGGCATGACACCTTTCTACATTCCAATATTCACATGGTATGAGGTCTCTTACCTGGACCAATCCACGGAATTTGTCATAAGCAAACTCTTACCTGCATGGGTCTTACTTACGCCCTTTCCATGACCACTTTGGTTGGTCCTTTGCAGGAGATTGCGGAATTTGCTCTCCAACTTTTGTTATGGACCCGTTGCCTTATCCCTTCTCCATAGGGTTGCTGGTCTCATTCATCAGCATCAACAACGTATTCATCCGGGTCCATGTCATCGTTGGTTTGTCCACTAATGTCAACATCAAAACAATGATTATCATTAGTGGTACATTATAATTATATAATTCCCAATATTCTTACCAACATGCAATATCCTATGCATGTAATACATATCCTCATGCATTTCATGCATAAAACTCAGGAAATGTAACATAGTTAGCAAGACAGAGGTTTAAGAGAAACTTCCCTTTGCAAGTCTTTTATCCTGTCATGGAACTCCTTTTCCACACAACAGTTGGTTGACTTCATAGTCCTTGCTGCCCCTGGGCATGCAACTGTCCAGATTTGTCCATTTGACAACAGTGGCCATCCCTAGCACTTTTCTGCTTTATGCTCAGATTCTGGTCTCTTATCCTTGCTCCTTGCTGGATAAGCTTTCCAACGCCTATTCACATGTGTCATTCCGACGTCGGATGTGAAAACCACACCCCTTCTAAGAATGAAGACTTTCACCAAATCCTGGCATTTTACACGCAGCTGCAAAGTAGAATTTTCACATTCTTTGAATGATCTCAGAGCCATTTTGGCAGCTGCATTTTGGGACTGGGTGCCAACTTCATCCACCATTCATCTTTTATGAACTTTGGGTTTTACTCAATTGCCCAACATAGAATGACTGTCTCAAGGGACGACGAGGGTCAAGGGGGGCTTGGCCCCTTGTTTTTTTGTTTTTTTTTTTGTAAATTGTTGATTTTCGCGCAACCTGGCGCATAAGATCGCTGCCAATTTCTCTTATTTTCAACCCTGAAATTCCCCTGAAAAACAGTCAAAAATCCTATTGAAATTAGTTGAAATCGGCCCCCAAAACTATCCTTCCTTCCACAGTATCGGCTCCGGTTCCATTCTCTCTTCCGTCGAATTGGCTCCTTTACCATTCTCTCCTCCGTCGAATTGGCTTTCGGCTGTATCTCTGATCGGCTGTCGAAAGCCTTTGGAATCGGGCGTTCTATTCATCTACGCAGCCGTAACGGCGGCTCCCCCGGAAGTTCCAACCTTCCGCAACGGTGGCTCTCAAGGCTCCAAACCTTCCGACTTGGCACTGACGTCGGACGTTGGCCGACTTTTGGATCAGAATCCAAATCAATTCACCGTCCGCAACGGCAGGCAGGAGACTTTATCAATCCGTCCACAACGGCGGACGCCCACTTTGTCGGCTCTTCCGATCGGCGCTTAGAACCACATCGGACATCGGCGGACTCTCGGAACATCAGACGTCGGACCATTCTCCCTTCCGATCATTCAGACACTTAGCCAAATTTTTAATCTTTCTTTTACTGTGCTGGCTGTCGGCGGCCTTTCCAATCTGAGCCAAATCGATTCTTCGTCCGCAACGGCGGAATTTCACTTCCTCCGATGGCCCGACCATTCCATACTTAGCCGGATTTTCAACTTTTCTGTGGCGTCGGCAATCGGGTGAATTTTGGGTTGGATGCCAGGATCGCTCCGCCATCCGCAACGGTCGGAGGGGAAGATCGTTGTCTCACCCGCAACGACGGAGGTTAACTCCGTGAACCCTTCCGCAACAGTCGGATGGGAGACTTCAGCCATTCGCCCGCAACGGCGAATGGGAAGATCATGAAACCTTCCGAAACGGTGAATAGAAACTTCTCCAACTCATCCGCAACGGTGGAATTCCACTTCCTCCTGTGGTCCGACTACTCACACCTAGACCGAAATTTTCAAAATTTTCCCCTTCGTCGGAAATCGGCTCCATTGCTGGATCGGCGGCCGAATCCTTTTCACAGCCGCAACGGCGGGCTGTCAAACACCGAATCCTTTCGCCACAGCAGAAGTCCCTCTACCAGACCCTCCGATGACCCGACTATTCAAGCACTTGGGCGATTTTCTTGAAGTTCCGGTCTGATTTCTGTTGGGCAAGAAGAAGTCCTGCGTCTGTCCCTGCACTTTCATGGCCCATAGAGGCCCACTGCTGAAACCCAGAGCTCTGATACCATTTTGTCACGTCCCCATCCTTCAACCAGCGAAGAGGACGCGACGAACACGTCAACACAACCAGGAAAATGGCCCCATGAACATAATCAAGGAAGACAATGCTGGAAATAAAATTTACAAGCATACACAGATGCAAAACTCTTCAATCATACAGCGAAAGCAACACAAATACATTCCAGCAATTTCCATGTTCATTATAATTCCTTTAACATCAATATGATTTGCAGAGATGGGATAACAGCAGCACTTATCTTTTGATGAAGAATTCACCTGCAACCAGCTACGTCGCTGCAACGTTCCACCCAACCATAGGCCAGCTTGCTCATCAATCTCTCAGCAACGCTGCCACCCCCGAGCTGGGCATGATTCCTCCGGCATAAGGGTTAATTGCAGGCTTATACATAGCCAAGGGGCACAAATAGAAATCCATCACAGCTGGGTTTCACAGGCTTTCAACAACCAAGCCAAGCCAGCACAGTCTGAAGACTATCCCTTGCACTCAGGCAACCAATCAGCTGTCACAGCTTAAACAGGGAAAAAGAATTCTTGAGTCATTCTTGGCCCTATCGTGGCCAAAATGACTCTCACTCGAATTTACAATGGCCCCGAAACGTAACAGCAAATACATTCACAACATGGGGAAGACTACAGCCCCGAAATCTACCAGTGAGCATAACTTACAGCAGGAGAAACGACCCAATTAATCTGTGAGACAGCCAAAAACGTGAATGGCCCTTCACAGTCAGTCGTGGATGCAATAGCACAGCTCTCAGCTCACTATGTGCGCCCCAAACAGAAGAATACCTGTGCATGAGTAAACAATCCGACCCAGCAAGGAAAAGAACAGAGAATGGAGGCCCTGCGTGAGGAAAAACGGCTCCATTTTTGCCCGTGGATGCACCACTAACAGGAAGGACGTGAATTTGCAGTTCGTGGGTGCTCAGCAACTCGTGGGGGAGAGGAAGAAAACCTGCGTGAGACCAAAAACGCCCCCAAAACCTGTGCGTGAGGAGCCAACAGACCCAAAATCGTGGTGAGATGAACTGGCCAGGGAAGAGTGCGTGAGGGAGAAGAATGGGCAGCCGTGGGTGGAGTGAGCAAGTGGGTAAGGCTGACAACCTGCCACAACCACCACCACTTCAGCAATAACTCCCCCAACCACCAGCTGAAGCATTAAAGAGGTTAACAAGGGAAGATGGAAAATCAACAAGGTGACAAAACAACAAAGGTGGTGAGACAACAAGGTAATAAAACATGGGTTTTTCCCCCATAACCAAGGTTTGACATCCCCCACCCCTTATCCTTCGGAATCATGCCCTTTTCATTCAACGTTGCACTGCCGTAGCTGGTTGTGGTTTATTTTAATTGATGTGCGGATTTACATGATGCCGAATTAAAATGTGCCGGATAGCACGACATACCATCGGCAATTATCCTCATTGCCGAAACATACACAGCCAAATCGATGGTGGGGCTTTTGCCTTGAGCTCCTCACCATGATTAATTACATTATATACATCATGCAAACAGGGTCGAAACCGGGGACATTACAAACCATTTTTCTCCTCTGCAAGGGAGTTCAATTACTTCAGTGATTAGGGTTTCATCTATGTGAAATTCCTCCTTACCTATAACTGCTTTTGAACCATCAAATGAGAGGGAAAATGCCTCAGCCACCTGCTAATGGGAAACTTGTATCTTCTCACAGAACCTGTAGCAGCCAACCTCTTGGAAGAGTTTACAGACCTCTGGATGTGCTTCTAAATAGCTGATATCTCCCAACTCCTGCCTGAGAGTAGGTCCTCCCTTCTTCATCTTGATGAGTGGCTCTCCTAAGTACCTGCAAAATAATTCTAAGTTCTATATATAGTGTGTTAGAATGTTGCTTCCTCAGATATGGTTTTCCTGGTGGAGAGGAATGATAAGCTCGAAAGTGAATTGTGCTGGACTTCTTTTGGCATTGATTATGAGGGTTTTTGCTGTCATGATGGATGCTGAGGTCATAAGGTGATGGCAGTGATTGATTTTCTCGATTTCCTTTGCCAAGCAATCATATTACACATCATCCTGGGTACTCAATGAGTTTTATGTTGTTCTTTTGGACAAGTGGAAGAAAACTGAGGGTTTCCAATCCTATCAGTCCTTTGCTAGTTTTATAACGACCTCTTTAACTTATTTCCACACGCGGTTATGCAAGCTCAATTCATTTTGGCAGTTTGTCATGCCCTACATGGATTGTTCATGTTACTGATGGGGTGTGATTTGACTATTTTCTAACCGTTTTCCTCTTTTGGCTTTTCAGCAATTAATAATCTCCTGAATTTGTCTGCAAATCGCCAAAAAGATAGCTTTTGGTGGCTAATGAAATTATATATCTTTCATCTAAGCCACCAAAACTTGTTATCCCAGCTTCACAGTGAAATCCTGCTTTCGGCGGATAGTGGCCTCGCCGAAAAACTTGTTTGACTGCCGAAAACCCCTCCTTCCGGTGGCTAATGAGTTGTCCAGAGTCTCACCTAAGCCACCGAAACTGTTTTTCCCCGACGCTTATCTTCCTGCTTTCGACGGTTAAAATCTACGTTGAATTGTTCGATAAGCTGCCGAAAGCATCACCTTTCGGTGACTAATAAGTTGTTTCGAGTCTCGCCTAAGCCACTGAAAGTACCTTGACCAATGTCGCTTGCTGCCTACTTTCGGTGGTTAAAATCTTTCTTGGCCTTCTCCCTAAGCTGCTGAAAGCAACACTTTTCGGTGGCTAATGAGCTATTAGAAGTCTCGCCTAAGCCAACGAAAGTGTTAATTTAATTCTACTTGCGCGGGCCGCTTTCGAGGGTTTACCTTTATCCCATGTTCAACCGTTTAACTGCCGAAACATAGCTTTGCAATGGCTAATGAGCTATTAAAAGCCTCGGCTAAGCCACTGAAAGCTATAACTTCCAAATTTTTCAGCCACATCAAAAACAGAGACCTTCCATTTGTTAGGCATCCTTAGATCTTTCATTACATAAGTCAAATTCTTCATACTGTCAAAATAAATTTATTTTGGGAGGTAACAATATGAATGGTAGTCCTTTGGGGTTTCTCAGAATTAACCACTTGCTTTGAAGGAATTGTCCCCAAACATTACACTCCATTAAGACATCACAACTGCCCTTACGAAGACAACTAGAAGTAGCCAATATATAGGAGATGTTGAAATGGAAGGGTAGCAATGAGTTTGAGTTTCATGAGTAAGATAGTGCATCCTCGGATCACTCTATGTCTAGAACATATCATGACCGTCGGATTAGAATATTTACAAATGCATACTAATGCATACTAAAGAAACACACTTTTACCTAATGGATACATTACACAAGTTGATCTTAACTAACTGCTAAATGTCTAAATATCCTAACATCCCCCCTTAAGAACAACTTGGGATAGGATTGAAGGATTTACAAAAGTGAAACTATTAGGAGAAGGAAGGAGGCATTAGAGCCTATCCCCCCTTAAGGACACATTCCTGAACTCCTAACATAGACTGAAGTTTAGAAAACTTTGCTTCTGGCATAGAATTGGTGAAGATGTCTACAACTTGATCATCTATAGGGCAATAGAGAACTTCAATAACGCTATCATGAACAAGATTTCTGATGAAGTGCATGTGTAGCTCAATGTGTTTGTTGCACTGATGTAGAACTAGATATTTGGAAAGCTTGATGGCACTTTGATTGTCGCACCAAAGTGGAGTAGGTTGTTGCTGCTCGAATCCAAACTCGGAAAGGATCTGTTGAAGCCATAAAGCTTCCTGACTGGCATTAATTGCGGCTCGATATTCTGCTTCTACTAAAGAAAGAGCAAGAGCCTGTTGTTTCTTACAAGCCCAAGTGATAGGTCCAGATCCTAGACTGAAAACATAACCTCGAATATATCAAAGTATTCTTTTTGCTGCTTTCCAGTGACTTTCATGAGGAGTTTGCATATAACGAGCAATACGACCAACGGCAAAGGAAAGGTCAAGATGAGAATGAGTCAAGTATAAAAGACTACCAACAAGCTGGCGATACAAGGTGGCATCTACTTCAAGGGAAGTACAAGTGGCAGAAAGTTTGACTCCAGACTGGAAGGGAGAAGGGGCTGGTTTGCAATCTTCCATGTGGAAGTGACAAAGAAGGTCACAGGCATACTTAGACTAGGAAAGAAAGATTCCTTCTTTGGTTTGCAAGACTTGGAGACCAAGAAAATAATGCAAATGTCCTAAGTCTGACATTTCAAAATTTTGCTTAAGACTGGATTTCACACAGGTTATAAGTTTAGGGTCTCTACCAGTAAGGATAAGATCATCAACATAAAGAACAAGTATGATGAGATGGTTTCCTACTTTCTTGGTATAGACATTGGGGTCAGAATGGCATCTATAAAAACCAGTGTCAAGAAGAAAGCTATCCATTTGGGCATACCAAGATCTAGGAGCTTGCTTAAGGCCATATAAGGATTTCTTAAGGAGACAAACAAGGCTACAGTTATCCTGAACATATACAGGAGGTTGTTCCATGTAAATTTCCTCATGTAAATCATCATGTAAGAAGGTATACTTGACATCCATTTGATGGACTTCCCAGTTATGTAAGGCTGCAAGGGAAAGAACAAGGCAGATGGAGTTCATTTTTGCAACAGGGGCAAAGGTTTCATTGTAGTCAATCCCTTCAACTTGGGAAAAACCTTTGGCAACTAACCTTTCCTTAAGTCTTTCAACACTTCCATCTGATGCATACTTAGTTCTGTAGACCCATTTACATTTGACAAGTTTTCTTCCTTTTGGAAGAGGAACAAGATCCCAAGTATCATTCGCCATCAAGGAACGATATTCTTCATCCATAGCTCCATCCCAATCTGGATTTCCTGAAGCTTCTGCAAAAGTTTTTGGATCATGATTCCTGGAAACTTGAGCCAAAAGGGAAGAGGCTCGCTGAAACTGAGAACGTGTTCGACGTTGATCTCTAAGATCACCGGCAAGATCACCAGCTGCTTCACATGTTGAATGGACCCATCGAGGAAGTATTGGTGTTGGTGCAATTGGAGGAACATGAGTAGGTAGAGGTGGATTTTCATCCTCACTGTCATCATCAGAAACTAGAGTTGGAAACCTGTCAAGGAAGCTGGAAGAAGAAGAAGAAGAAGGCACAATCGTCGAATCAGGATCGCAGGCCAAAGATGGCACACCCGATAAGTTAGGCTCACAGGCCAAGAGATTTCCATCAAATTTAACATCTCTTCTAATGATTATATCATGTGAATGGGGCTGAAGAAGTCTATAACCTTTTACATCTTCAGAATATCCAACAAATATGCACTTTTCACTTTTAGGCTGCAATGCTTTCCGTTTTTCATCCGGAATGTGAGCCCGTGCTTT
>LPNX010523067.1:249074-270260 GCA_001517045.1 Pseudotsuga menziesii | reverse complement strand
TACATAGTTGTTGCAATGAGCAATAATTTAAGTGACCAAATCGCTCATGCCAAAGTTTGCTCAAGTTATCACTATGAGCAACAAAAACTGAAGAAAAAGGTCATGACCCAAAGCTGTTAAATTTGTACAACTTGGTAATATCATCAACAGTTCCAGTAGCAAGGACATTTTGAGGATTTTTAAAATCCTTGATTACAACTTGGTGAGGTGTAAACGTCACAATTTTACCTTCACCTGAATGAGTAATTTGATAGACTGATAACAAATTGCAGAAAATTTTTGGAACACATAGTACATCACTAAAATGACCATTTTCTACTGGAACTGTTCCAGATCCTACAACACTTAGAGATCTATCATCATCAACAAATATTTGTTTAGTGTTACATTCATGAATAGTATAAAAGACGGCTTGATCCTTAGCCATATGATAAGATGCTCCATAATCAATGAGCCATTCATTGGAAGTAGAAGAATAAGATGCAGTATAAGAGTAACCAGAACCACAAAGTGCATGTCCATGAGAGTTAGATTATGAAGACGAGTCTAGGCTGATGTGGTGTTTCTTCATTGCTGCTTCCAAGGCTGCCATCTTCTTGAAACACTTAGATTCATCATGATTATCTTTCCCACAAAAATTGCAATGATGCTCAGTCTTCTTTCCTTTTGGCTTAGATCCTTTGTCATGTTTTAAAGAAGGAGCTAACTGAGAGGGTTTGGGACCCTTGTTGTTTGGCTTATTATTGCGATAATTCTGTTTCTTGGGAGGCTTGGACTTTTCTTTCTGTTGGGACAATAAGGCTTTCCCAGATGTATCTGCATTGTTAATTATTCCAAGATGAATAAGCTTATCTTGATCTCTAATTAAGGAATCACAAAAAGATTCAAGACTAGGCTTTTGATAGCTAGATGCAATCAAGGATTCTTTCATGGAGTAGAATGTAGATACAAAAATAGAATATGTAGGTCCAAGTTTGGAAAGAATATGATAAATACATTGTTTGTCTTCTTTCTTAATCTTGCATTCTGCACATAAGAGTATAAGAGTTTTATACTTAGATAAATAGTCTTGAATGCATGAAAAATCATTTGGATTCAAGGAAAGCAACTCATTCTCAAGTTGATGACCCTGAATCTCATTGTGTTTACCAAACACAGATTCCAACTTTTCCCAAGCTTTATCGGGTTCATCAATTCCAAATATGTTGAATCGCAAATCAGTAGAGATTGACATCCCAATCAATCCACGAGCTTCATCACATCTATTTTCCCATTTAATTTTCTTATCATCATCAATGGGTTCTATTTCTTTCCCTGAGGTTATCCTGAAAAGTCCCCTACTTCGTAGAACATCCTCCATACGATATTTCCATGAGAAATAGTTAGAACTTGTAAGTATAATGTCACAAGGGGCGGCCATACTGTAAAATAATGGCTGAAAAAATAGAAATTAACTGTCTGGTTGCAAAGAGCTCGAAAAAATATGCGGTTTAAAAAAAAACGGCACAGAAAAACTAATTCTGGATGATGAAGTTATGCTTGATCAAAGAAAATGTTGAAGATGTCCACAATAGTGACGTGGTAGATATTAACTTAACCAACTAAAAAAAAGAACCCCCATCTTCCAAGATCAACCTTTGACAATCACTTTACAATAAATTTGCTTTGAAGTGAATCACTTTTGTAGAATAAGTGAGGTCCACTTTTACAATAATGTTACTTTTAAATAGTGTGGCAATAAATTAAAAGCCTTAAGTGACTCACTTTTTATTTTATTTTATTTATGTGAGATGCACTTTTACAATAAAGTAACTTGAAAATAGAAATTGCATGTACTAAAAAGTAGCTTAATAAGGCTTGAACTCAAGACCTATTAAAGAATAAAGCAACTTTGGACCAAGTGAGCTAAGTTTAAAAGGTATGTAAAAGAATGGAAAGAGGAAGGGGGCTTCTTTTTTTTTGTTACTCTTCTCTCTCGTTCTCCATGCTTGCCTTTTTCTTTCTGCAAATCACAAAAAAAAACGAAAAACAAAAACAAAAAAACTTTTCCACACAATGGGGTTAGATCTTGGTTAGCTTACCCAGAAAGTCTACATTTTCAAGTTTTCTCGTTGTTTCTAATTTGTCGTGGTCGCACAAGGTGCACGGCAAAGAGCATACGTAGCCAAGAAGACAAGAAAAAAAACTTTTCCTTACTGTTTTTGATTCGTCGCGATTGCACAAGGTGCACGGCAAAGAGCATACGCAATCAGGGAATGCAACAGTCTGAGACTAAAACAAAAAAGATCTAGTAATAAAACTGATAAGATATGAGATATTTTAAAAAAACAAATCCATCACTGTAACATTATACCTTCAAATTTGCCTAAATGGGTGTTTCTGGAACAGACGAAAACGGTTTTCGGTGAAACGAAAACGTTTTCTCAATGGAAATGACGCTCCGGACACAATGGAATAGCTCCCACAAGCCAAAAATGCATAGGCAATCCAAAACTAGAAACCCTTTCAAATTTTCGGTAACACGAGTTCCAGATCTCGATCAAAACCGAAAGCGGCTCTACATAAAAGCTCTGATACCATGTTCGGGTACACAGGGTACTCCCAAAAGACCGAACACTTTGAGAAACCGCTTCATACAAATAGATCACAGATCAACACACTGATGTTTGTCATGTGGTTAAAACCCTCGAGAGGGAAACAGTCCACGGCCCCAGCCAAATAGCTACTTGGAGCAATTTATTATGCAAAAGAAAGAAAGTTACATGAGCTTCTCATAATCGATCAACTAGCCAAGGACCCTCTATGCTCTTTAAATAGATATCATAGACCAATCGAGTGTTAAGCCACGGATCAATAGTAGGTATGATCTAAGAGAAGTTGAACCGTCAGATCACTCTATGTCTAGAAGATATCGTGACCGTCGGATTAGAATATTTACAAATGCATACTAATGCATACTAAAGAAACACACTTTTACCTAACGGATATATTACACAAGTTGATCTTAACTAACTCTTAAGTGTCTAAATATCCTAACAGGAATTCCCCTTCAGAATCCCTTGATGGAACAATCATTACTAAGATGGGAAAACCCTCAACTTTATCTACCTCCTTGTGGCCTTATCAATTGTGGAAACCGGTATGATGCTTTTCCCTGTTGACATCTTACTAATTTTTATATTATAAATAATTCACATAATATAAATCCTCTTTATTGGTGTTCATTGTTAAAATCTTCATTATATCATATATGATGCACATAGTAGGCATCTTCTTTTAAAAACCATTCATGAGTGCTTCTCTTACCATCCCATTGCTGAACAAAATCACATCACCAATGAATAACGTTTATGTATCAACACAAACATCCTCAATTGGATTCTACAACTATTTCTTAAACACATCCCTTATTTTCCCTTCTAAAGTTTAGGTTATTAGGTATGCATCAATACATTAACTTGTTCTCTAAGACCCTTTTGCAGACCACTTTAATAGCTTCTGTAATTGTTTATGATATTTTGTTGCTTAATCACGGTAGATTTTTATGCTTATGAGTGTGTTTGGAAAAATAAATTGGATTTTAAGCATGATTGTCTTTGGATCTTATTGTCTTTTAATATAGTTACAATTGATGAAATCTATGTGTTAATATTGCTCTTCATGATTCTTAAAGGGTGATATCTCAATGGAAGAGAGCATGCCTTACAAGCAGGATGTTGATGGTTCGATTCCTCCATGCCCTAATGATATTGCAATGTATTTCCACAGGTAAAAAATGCAGTAGTGCAAGATGGATGCAATATTAGACGCAACATTAAATGCAATATAGGATGTAAAAGTGGGCGTCACACCAAACAAAAAAGTGTACACAAAAGTGGACATTATGTCAGGCGCAAATGTGGGCACAAAAATGCATGTCACACTAAACGCAAAATTCGATGCAAAAAGGGACTCAACGCTAGACACAATTAATGACTCAAGACTAGACGCAATACTAGGCCCAAAACTAGACGCAACAATAGATGCAAAAGTGGACTCGTAACTAGACGTAAAATTGGACATTAAATTAAGCACAAAATATGGTGTATCGATAGACATAAAATTAGGCATAACACCAGGTACAAAACTGGAAGCAACACTTGGCGCAAAAAAAAACTTAAAATGAGACACAATATTGGATACAAGATGGGACAAAACATTGGATGTAAAACTAGACGTAATATTGAAAGCAATATTGGATGCAACATTGGACACAAAACTGGATGCAATATTAGATAGAAACATGGGCACAAAACTAGGTGCAACACTGGGTACAACATTGAGTTCAAGCATAGATGCAAAAAAAGATATCAACCATGATGCAACACTAGGTACAAACCTAGATGCAAAATACCACATAAAACAAGATGAAACATTAGGAACAAACATGGATACAAAAAAAGACATAAAACAAGATGCAAAAGTAGATGCAAAAGGGGATGCAACATTATAAGTA
The DNA here is from genome assembly GCA_001517045.1 of Pseudotsuga menziesii. NCBI lineage: Eukaryota > Viridiplantae > Streptophyta > Pinopsida > Pinales > Pinaceae > Pseudotsuga > Pseudotsuga menziesii. Next base: position 265,765 of record LPNX010523067.1, on the reverse strand, counting down.
AAATTGGATGCAAAACTAGACGCAATATTGGGCCCAAAATTGGATGCAAAACTAGATGCAATATTTGGCCCAAAATTGGATGCAAACCTAGATGCAACACTAGATGCAAAATTTGACACGTATTTTGATGCGAAACATGGTGCAAAATTGGGTGCAAGACTCGATAAAAAACTAGGAGCAAAATAAGACGCAACATTCGATGCAAAACTAAGCATCAAAATGGGTACAAACAAGGATGTAACAAAGGACGCAAAAAAAATGCAATACAAGATGTAAAATTGGACGCAAATAAGGGCGTAACAAAAGATGCAAAAATTGGGCACACAAATGGACGCAAAAATGGACGTTAAAAATGACAAAAAAAAAAGATGCAATAGACGGTGTTTTATGAAACTTTACAATAGCGCCAGGTTTAGCACCAGATTGTTCACCAAACTTGGGGAAGACAATACACTAAAATCTGGCGCTAAATCCAGCTTTTGTTGTAGGGTTGTGGAAAGTGAGATCCATGAAGTGGAGGAGTTATTATTGATTGAACTTATTATTTCTGGGAGATCTAGAGGGAATTGATAAGTGTGGAAGTTGTCGCTTTGTTGATCAGAAACATGTTATACAGCTTGATGATAACTTTATACTCAAAACGAGAACTCTAGCCATAAAAACTCATATTTTTTTGAAAAAACACCTCCAAATCAAAAAGTGGTGCTACCGATAGCACCACTTTTTGGGGGGGTCTAAAAATGTGGACATGGATGAAAACAATCCTTATTGTTATTTACAAATAACCTTAAAATCAAGCCCCAAATTGAAAATTTTGATGTTACTGGTAGCATACTATTTCAAAAAAAAGCATAATTATATCATTTTATCATAATTTAAAAGTATATTTATTAAACCTCTTAGTAACAATATATAAAAATTGCACTATATTAAATAACAATTATTCAATAAGTTATTAGACCACTCTTTCTATATAAAATAAATGAATTTATGACCAAAGGAGCACATTGTTGAACCAAAACTCCTAAAAATAAAATATAAAAAATGCAAAAATTCAAAAAAAATGACATTAAACACATTAAAAACAATTAAATAACCAAAAAAATATTAAAAAAACATCAAAATACAACTAAATTGAAAATATAAAATATTCTTAAAAAAATTAGAAAATTTACACTCACTTTAAAACTATAACAATGTTGGTCTGAATAAGTTTGTTTGTCATTGATGTAAAGAATGTCTATTAGCAAATACATAACATGAATTTGAAAGAATAATAAAATTTGATAGATATTAGTCTTTGAAAAAACCAAAGACAGAAATCCGTGAATGTAACAGAAATCTGGGAATGCAACAGAAATAGTGAATGAGACATAAATTCTTTTCTTCAAACAGAAAGTTTATTGCGTTCACAGAAATGGGCATTAGCAAAAAGTTTGAGTTTTTTGTTGTGGCTAAAACGATTTGTTATCCATCGTTGAGTATCAAGCGCTTGATTCCAACGTGTCAAAGCATGGTTCCAATGACCATCAATAAATCAAGAATATGGTTTCAAAGTTTGTTTTTAACATAAGGTTAAAATGAATTTCTGCTAAATGAATTGATTAATGCTACGTTGACCAAAACGTTTTTGAAACTGTCTTATGGTTTACACAGTTACTGCTAAATAAATTAATTAATGCTGCGCTGCCCAAATTTTTTTTTTGGTTTACACAGTTAAGACAACGGTTATAACTGATTAGATGTATGTATTGTAAGGTATAAAAGGATATTTGTATACGTAGAGGATGTGAGAAAACATATAGGAATACTCTATCTCAAATTAAAGAGAGTTGGAATGGGTGTATACATAATGCAAAAATTGTCTCAGTTTTGAAGTGAATGCAGAAATATTTCAGCAGGCAATGAAGCCAGAAACAGAAAGATTTCAGCAAGCAATGAAGGTAGAGATAGAAATATTTCAGCAAGCAATAAAGACAGAAACAAAAATATTTCAGCAAGCAATGAAGGCAGAAATGTATCAGCAATAGAAAAGATCAATTTTGAGTTCACTGTAGGTAAAATGAGATTCGAATAATTAATGAGTTGAAGACTGAAAAATCATTTTGATCATTGCAATGAAGTAGATGTTATATTGCATTTATAATTTGTATTATGCTAAGAAAGAGTTTATATCGTTGGTATTGAAGTTCTGAGTTTTACACTTGCAGTATAAATGAAGATATGTTGAGTTTAAATTACAGATTTTTGTTGACAAAAATAGATTTGACAGAATTGAATTGATCAATTGGGTTTGACAGAGTTGGATTTGATAGGATGGTTTTGACAAAATAAGTTTTTGACAGAATTGGTTTGATAAGTTGGTTTTGATAGAGTTGGATTTAACATGTCGGTGTCTATACTACAAGAAGGAAAGGAGTTGCTAGGGAGACTGACAGTCTCCTAGTAGGTTGAAGCTTGCATTCAGGCAGTAGGAGTTGTCTTTCAGTATGAGCTAAAAATAAAGAGGTAGTAGCCTCATTTGAGTTGTTGCTCAGATAAAACATGATGTAACTAAAGTTGCTTGCTTTACATCCATAATTGAGAAGAGGTTTTTTCCCTTTATGGGTTTCCTCATGAATATTGTGTGTCTCTGTCCATTTCATGTGTTTGATGGTTATTGATTATGAGACAAAATAATTGTTAGGTTTTATGTTGCATTAAAGAAGTAAACTAATTTATAAAATTATAAACAACTGATTCACCCCCCCACCTCTTAGTTGTCTGACTTGATTAACAATTGGTATCATAGCCAGTCACTTTAGATCTCAGTTTAATCACTGGAAGTGTTATCTTTTATGATGGATAAGAAGTCTGAATTTACAAAACATGGATTACCTCTATTTGATGGACATAATTATGCTTTTTGGAGTATCAGGATGAAATTGTTTTTACAGACTCAAGGAGTAGATGTTTGGCAAGCTGTGTTGAATGAATATAGTGCTCCAGCAACCATTCCAACAGATGTTGTAGGTAAGAAACTTTTGAAAGTAATTCCAAATCCATGTATGCAATACTTGGAGGTTTAGCAGGGTCAGAATTTGTTAAGGTTATGCACTGTGAGTCAGCTAAATAATTATGGGACAAACTAAAAAATGTTTATGAAGGAGATACTAAGGTGAAAAATGCTAAGTTACAGTCATATAGGAGTCAATTTGAAAGTTTAAAAATGGAAGAATCTGAAGATATAGCAACTTATTTTCTTCGTATTGATGAAGTAGTAAATACCATGAGAGGTCTAGGAGAAAAGGTTAAAGATGTTGATATTGTGGAAAAGGTACTTAGATCTTTACCTGTAATAATTAATTCAAAAATATCTGCTTTGGAAGAAAGAGTCGATATCTCTAGTTTAGAAATGGATGAACTACATGGAATACTAACAGCATATGAGATGAGGAACTCTGGTGAGGATTCCTTCAAGAAAGAAGCAGCTTTCAAGGCGGCTAAGAAGAACAAGAAGAAAGTTGAAGAAAAAACCAGCAATCATGATGATTCAAAAGAAGATAAGTAAGAAGCTAATTTTGTCAAAAATCTAAAAAAGGGTACTGGTAAATACAAAGGTAAGCTTCCTCTTAAATGCTTTGGTTGTGGTAGAATAGCAAATTTTTCCTCCAAGTGTCCCTACAATAAGCATTATGATGGTGAAGAAGAAAGCAATAGAAAGCGTAAAGAATACAAGAAAAAATATAAGAAATATTTTCAAAGAAACTCATATAAAAAGAAAAGTCTATTTATTAAAGATGATAGTGATTCTTCAGAAATAGATGAAAGTGATGTTAGCTCAGATATAAGATTCTTTATGGCTGTAGAAAATCAGAATGATGAATTTATTGAAGAAGAAGAAGGTGAAGTTGATTTGGAAGCTGAGCTTGTAAGTGCATTGACTGAACTTAGAAAAGTAAGAAGAGAATGTAAACATTTCAAAGAAGAAATTGAAAATCTTGAAAATGAGATACAGAAATCTAACAAGTTGATAGAAAGCACTGAAATTATGATAATTGATTTAAAGCTCAAAATAGAAGAGGCTAGATTAACTGAAGAAGCACTAAACAACCTGCTTGTAGAAAAGGATAAGGAAAATGAATATCTAAAATTTGAAGTTGTTTCAGTCAAAAAGAAGGTACAAGAAAATAACATGAATGGTAGTTCAAAGATTTTAGAACAAATTATTAGTAATCAAAGACCAACAAATGACAAAACTGGAATTGGTTATAAATATGAGATTACTAAGGAAAGTACTAGCACAAGTACTGAAAAGGAAGGTACATATGTGAAAAACACTAGCAATCAGTAAAGCAAAAAGAAAATTAAACTCCAACAGTACATAGAAGAAGTTATGACAAGTATCAGAACAAGTTTAATGGCTATTGTTTCTTTTGTTACAAGTATGGACATAAAGGTTCTTTTTGTAATGCATTCTCAAGAAACATAATTGCACATAACAACCATGACAAATCTAGATTTGACTATGGAAGAAGGCATGATAGAATCATTCAGAACAATGTGAATAATTCCTATAACAAATTTGATGTCTTAAGTTTTGAAATTGAATGAAATTGTCCAATGAACTTTCATAAATCTATTGAGTCTAATTACACCAATCTGAAAACTAGATGTTGGAAAAAGAAAAGTGATCATCTGGAATCTGAAAAATGCACTCTAGCTTTACACGCTGATCATAAAGTAAAATGGTGTGTGGATAGTGGATGTTCTAAACATATGACAGGAAGAAAACAAAATTTTGTTACTTTGGATGAAGGAAAAGAAGGTACAGTTACTTTTGAAAAATAACATTCAGCTAGAATAAGTGGAAGAGGTACTGTGTGTTTGAATAATAAAAATATTATGGCTGAAAATGTTTTGCTAGTTGAGGATATGGAACATAATTTGTAAAGTGTAAGTCAAATTTGTGATAAAGGGCATTATATGATTTTTTATTCTAAAAATTGTCAAATCAGAGATGTCAAAACAAATTGGTTACTTGGAACAACTACAAGAACGCCAAGCAACATTTACATACTAGATGAGAAAAAGGAAGATTGTTATCTTGGGAATGAAGATGAAAATTGGTTGTGGCATAAAAGGCTTGGGCATATTAACTTTGAAAGTCTGATTCAGTTAAACAAAAAGGAAGCAATAAAAGATTTACCTTTCATAAAGAATCTTACCAACTCTGTTTGCAAACAATGTCAACATGGTAAACAAACTAGAGTTAAGTTTAAAGCAAAAGAATACTCTACAACAAAACTTTTGGAACTAATACATGCTAATGTTTGTGGACCTATGAGGACAAAAGGATTAAATCGTGAAATATATTTTCTATTATTTGTGGATGATTTTACTCGAATGACTTGGATGTTTCTGTTAAGAAGGAAGTCTGAAACATTCAATTGTTTTCAAATTTTCAAAGAGTTGACTGAAAATGAAATTGACATGAAAATTAAATGCTTAAGATCAGACAATGGAGGAGAATTTGTTTCTAAAGAATTCAATAAGTAATGTGATGATAATGGTATCAAAAGACATTTTTCTGTTACTGAAACACCTCAACAAAATGGTGTTGTTGAAAGAAAAAATAGGACTGTTATGGAGATGGCAAGAACAAAGTTAAATAAATCTAAATTAAGTAATATACTTTGGCCTCAAGCTATTCATACTGTTGTGCACATACTAAATAGAAGTTTGTTCAGAATTAATAGTAACAAGACACCTTATCAGTTATGGAAAGGTAGACCAGCAAACGTGAAACACTTTAGAATCTTTGGTAGTAAGTGTTACATAATGAGAGTTGATAAAAATATGGGAAAGTTGGATTCTAGAACTGATGAAGGTATTTTAGTTGGATATTGATGTTCAAGAAAAGCTTATAAGTGCTACAATTTCATATTGAAGAAAATTGTTGAAGCCGTAGACGTAAAATTCAATGAAACCTCATTTTTTAAATCCAAAACTGAAAAGAAAGATCATCAGATATATGAAATATATGACAAACTAAAAATGGAAGAAGAATCAAGTGATATTGAGGAAACTAAATCAGTTAAGGATGAAAATCCGATTCGTACTTTATTACAGGGATCAACTCCATCTAAGACTCCAAGCAAAAAAATTCAAAGAAATCATCCCGAATAACAAATAATTGGTGATATAAATGCAGGTGTTGAAACTAGAAGCAAAAGGCAAGAATCTACTTCCAATCAAGAACAGGTATCATTACTCTCACTGTTTGAACCCAAGAATGTTGAAGAAGCAATTAATAATTAAAACTGGATGAAAGCAATGAAAGAAGAAATAAGTCAAATAGAAAAGAATAAGACATGGGAATTGGTTCCTAGACCTTTAAATAAAAATGTCATTGGGGCTAAATGGGTTTTCACAAATAAGTTGGATGAAGTAGGCAACATAACTAGAAATAAAGCTAGACTGGTTTGTAAAGGGTATGCACAGGTAGAAGGCATAGATTATGGAGAAACGTATGCTCCTGTTGCAAGAATGGAATCCATTAGACTGATTTTGGCTTTTGCTAGTTCTGAGAACATTAAATTTTATCAAATGGATGTAAAATCTGCATTTTTCAATGGTGAGTTAGAGGAGGAAGTTTACATGGAACAACCAGATGGGTTTTAGGTACAAGAAGCAGTAAATAATGTTTACAGGTTGAAAAAGGCTCTATATGGGCTAAAACAAGCTCCAATAGCTTGGTATTCTAGGCTTGATAAGTACTTAAGGCAACAAGGATACAGATAAAGTAACACTGACAGTAATCTTTATATTAAAGAAGAACATGGTAACTTGATTATTGTTGAAATATATGTAGATGATACTATATTTGGGAGTGATAATGATCAGCTTAGAAAAATGTTTGCACAAAGTATGCAGAATGAGTTTGAAATGTCTATGCTTGGTGAATTAAATTTTTTCTTAGGCCTCAAAATTTCACAATCTGATAAAGGCATTTTTATCTCTCAAACCAAATATATAAATGAAATGCTAAAGAAATTTCAAATGGAAGATTGTAAACTAGTAGGAACTCCCATGGTTATTGGATGTAGGTTGAGTAACACAGATGATTCTGAGAGTGTTGAGCAGAAAATATACAGATCTATGATTGGTAGTCTTTAATATGTAACAACTACAAGGTCAGATGTCATGAATGCAATATGTCAAGTTGCTCGGTTTCCATCATCTCCAAAAGCTTCTCACTTGCTTGTAGTTAAGAGGATTCTTATATATCTAAAAGGAACAGCAGATTATGGCTTGTGGTATCCCAAAGGTAACAATCTTGATTTATATGCTTTTACAGATGCAGATTGGGCAGGTTGTGTAGATGATCGGAAAAGCACAAGTGGGGAAGCATTTTATCTAGGAGGATGCTTGGTAAGTTGGTCAAGCAAGAAACACACAACAATATCTCTTTCTACTGCTGAAGCATAATACATTGCTATTGCAAATTGTTGCACACAGGTACTATGGATGAAACAAATGCTAGCATATATACATGTCACTTGTGATGATCATATTCCTATTTTCTGTGACAATACAAGTGCCATCAGCATTTCCAAGAATCCAAGTATGCACTGAAAAACAAAACATATTCCAATTAAGTTTCATTTTCTCAAAGAGCAAGTTTTAAACAATACTATCAAGTTGGAGTATGTTAGCAAACACTGTCAAATTGTTGATATATTCACTAAGCCTTTGCCTCAGCAACAATTTGAAAATATCAGGGAACAATTAGGTGTTTGTTGTATATAATCTCTGACATTTTTGTTATCAAAGTGATGCTCAACTGGTTTTAATTACATATCATATTTGCATATTTTCAATGACAGACTTCTATTGACAGGTTCAGTTTTGGTTGCAGATTGGTTACAGCTTTCACAGTTGTTTTTGTTAGGGGGAGAGTTCTCAGATCATGTTGTTTGGTTCTTTTCCATCGATGTAAAAGGGGGAGAAGATGTATATATTTTCCATCAATGACAAAGGGGGAGTTTGTTGGTCTGAATGAGTTTGTTTGTCATTGATGTAAAGAATTTCTATTAGCAAATAAATAACATGAATTTGAAAGAATAATAAAATTTGATAGATATTACTCTTTGAAAGAACCAAAGACAGAAATTCGTGAATGTAACAGAAATCTGGGAATGCAATAGAAATAGTGAATGAGATAGAAATTCTTTTCTTCAGACAGAAAGTTTATTGCGTTCACAGAAATGGGCATTAGCAAAAAGTTTGATTTTTTTGCTATGGCTAAAACGATTTGTTATCCATCGTTGAGTATTAAGCACTTGATTCCAGCGTGTCAAAGCACGGTTCCAATGACCATCCATAAATCAAGAATACGGTTTCAAAGTTTGTTTTTAACATAAGGTTAAAATGAATTTCTGCTAAATGAATTGATTAATGCTGCGTTGACCAAAACGTTTTTGAAACTGTCTTATGGTTTACACAGTTACTGCTAAATAAATTAATTAATGCTGCTCTTCCCAAAAACGTTTTTTGGTTTACAAGATTAAGACAACAATTATAACTAATTAGATGTATGTATTGTAAGGTATAAAAAGGATATTTGTATACGTAGAGGATGTGAGAGAACAGATAGGAATACTCTGTCTCAAATTAAAGAGAGTTGGAATGGATGTATACATAATGCAAAAATTGTCTCAGCTTTGAAGTGAATGCAGAAAGATTTCAGCAAACAATGAAGGCAAAAATAGAAATATTTCGGCAAGCAATGAAGGTAGAGATAGAAATATTTCATCAAGCAATAAAGTCAGAAAAAAAAAAAGATTTCAGTAAGCAATGAAGGCATAAATGTATCAGCAATAGAAAAGATCGCTTTTGAGTTGGTTGTAGGTAAAATGAGATTCGAATAATTAATGAGTTGAAGACTAAAAAATCATAAAAGTCATTTTAATCATTGCAATGAAGTAGATGTTATACTGCATTTATAATTTGTATTATGCTGAGAAAGAGTTTATATCGTTGGTATTGAAGTTCTGATTTTTACACTTGCAGTATAAATGAAGATATGTTGAGTTTAAATTACAAAGTTATGTTGACAAAAATAGATTTGACAGAATTGAATTGATTAATTGGGTTTGACAGAGTTGGATTTGACAAGATGGTTTTGACAAAAGAGGTTTTTGACAGAATTGGTTTGATAAGTTGGTTTTGACAGAGCTGGATTTAACAGGTTGGTGTCTATACTACAAGAAGGAAGGGAGGTGCTAGGGAGATTGACAGTCTCCTAGTAGGTTGAAGCTTGCATTCAGGCAGTAGGAGTTGTCTTTCAGTATGAGCTGAAAATAAAGAGGTAGTTTCCTAAGGTAGTAGCCTCATTTGAGTTGTTGCTCAGATAAAAAATGATGTAACTAAAGTTGCTTGCTTTACATCCATAAGAAGAAGAGGTTTTTTCCCTTTATGGGTTTTCTAATGAATATTTTGTGTCTCTGTCCATTTCATGTGTTTGATGGTTATTGATTATGAGACAAAATAATTGTTAGGTTTTATGTTGCATTAAAGAAGTAAAAAAATTTATAAAATTATAGACAACTGATTCACCCCCCCCCTCTCAGTTGTCTGACTTGATTAACAAACAAAACACATGTCAAGGATACGGTGGTCCGTTGATGGGGACAGATTTCATTCCATCCACTTGAGTTCAATTCCATTGAGACATGTTCTGGCTTAGATTCTCGCCTAACGGTTTGTTCGACCTACCGACCTACGAAATGTGGCGAAGTTTGTTGAGATTTCCCGTGTGTGGTGAGATTTCCTTGATTCCTTCGAAATAACAGGAAGGTGGTTTTTTCGTTGGGGAAATATATATATAACAAAACATTTAAAAAATAATAATTTAAAAAAAATACCACAACAAATAGAAAACAATATTAAAACAAACAAATGATGAAAAATAACTATATATATATATATATACAAATTATAAAATATAAAACTTAAACTATAAACCAACATTAAATATGAAAAAATACTATAAAAACCAAATAATATATTAGTATAACAAAATATTTTAACGATAAAATATGATAATAATAACAAACAAAGAAAAGATCATTTTCTTTGAGAACGAGCCGCTAGGGTTCGGCAAGAGGTGATTGAGAGCGAGGAGAGCGAGGTTGATCGCCATAGGCGCGACTGAGGATGGGGAGCCAACTGCCCCCCCCCCCCCCCCCCCCCCCCCTCCCAAGTCTATTTTAGCAGTGGAGACTTTTCAGAAGCTGCTTGATCTGCAAGGTAAGAAGCCAACAAATCCTGCAATCCTGAAATTCATCAAGAAACTGGAAACAATTCCTGAAATAGCTTTGTCGGAGGAACAAACCATCAAGATCTCTTTGAATTTAGTAGAAAGAGGCCTAGTTGGGAAATTTATGGGGATTAGTCCCTCAGCAAGAGCCACCGATGACTGGATCCAACGAAATTGAAGACCTCGGCTCCAGAACAATGTTACACGTTATGTAGTAGGCAGAGGTTTCTTCATTTTCAAGTTTATATCGAAAGAAGTTCGTGATCTTATATTCAGGAGCGGCCCTTATTTCATGGGGACCCAGGTTCTGTACCTTAATATATGGATGGCTGACTTTTATCCTTCAGTCAATGTTCCCAAAGAGGTCCGGGTCTGGATCTGGTTTCCCAATCTACCTGTCCACTATTGGAACTTCCAATCCCTACAGAAGATTGGGAATGGGCTAGGTCGCTTCTAAGGCAAAGCAGAAAAAAAATACCAATACTCCTGCGCAAGGATCTGTGTGGAAGTGGATCTTGAAGCTGTCAAAATTACAGTGGGTGCATGGCATCACTACCAAAAGATTGATTACGAACAACTGTCATTCAAGTGCAGGAACTGTCATGAGCATGGCCACTTTCAACGAAACTGCCCAAAGGCACAACTGACGGACAAAGAGGAAGGAGAAGGATGGAAAAAGGTCAAAAAAGGCAAAGCAGCCCCAAAATCGAAAAATAAGAAAAACACAGGCCCTGTGGAAACCCCCCAACTCACTCCAGAAGTCAAAGAAGCCTCAACCTCACTCAAAATCCCTCAGGTTATGGAAGTTCATGAGAAGGATCCAAAGGAGATTGAAAAAGGAGAAACAGCCTCAGATCATGTAGCCCTAGAGGACGCCCCAACGGAGAAGGAAATAGAGGAGGATCATATCAGCCTTGGGTCAGAGTCAAAAAGAGGACTCAGACGGTGGAGAAACAGAAATAAGCAGCTCCCAAGCCACCCCGAAAAAATCCACGAGGGGAGGGAAGTCTAAGAAAAAAAAGAGAAGAACAAACCTATCTGGATGTCCTGCAAGGGTCCCAGAAAAATCTCACAGGTATGATAAACACCCGAACCACAAGAAAGCAAAGCCAGGATCCAAAGGGAGCCACATCTTCCCAAGCAAGTAAATAATGAAATACACCTCCCAGAACTATAGAGGGTTAGGCAGCAAACTGAAAGAAGAAGCCCTGAAATGTTTAATTAGAATGTTGATGCTTGAGATCCTTCTAATCCAAGAGACAAAAATGGAGGACTTTGATCTCCTCCAATAAATCAAAACCTTTTGGAAAAAGGGTCATGTAAAAGAAGTAAGTTCAAGAGGTTCCTTGAGAGGAATAGCCACCTTTTGGGACAGCTCAAAGTTTGATCTTATTGAAGAAGAAAGAAACACCCACTAGATCTTCACCAAATTCCTCCAAAAAGACTCCGGACACCATGTAAGTCTTTTTAATTTATATGTTCCTGCTCTGTTGTCCGAGAAAATAATATGTTGGGACTCCTTAAAGGATTTCCTTAGCATGCACAACCCCAAGATTATTATTATTGCAGGGGATCTCAATATCACCCTCTATATATAGGAGAAAAAAGGAGACTCCCTGGTCAGAGACCTAGCAAGAGAATGGGTTGAGGATCTCATCCTGGATTGGGATCTGGAAGACATCAAACTAGCCTGGGGAAAGTTCACTTGGACAAATAAAAGGTTGGGCCCAGGTCACATTACAGCCCGACTGGATAGGTTCCTTGTCCAATCCACCTTCCTAAACTTTGGTTTAATGGCCACCTCCAAAATCCTCCCTAACTATATCTCGAATCATAATCCCATTTTACTGGATCTTTCCTTAGAAAGAAACCTTGGTCCCATCCCCTTTCAATTCAGCCCGATATGGATTAATCAAGAAGGGTTCCAGGAGATCGACTTTGCTTCCTGGAGTAGGAAAGTATAAGGCTCTATGTTCTTTGTGTGGGAAGAAAAGTTGAGAGGCCTTAAAAGAGCATTGAAAAGTTGGGATAAATCAATCAAGTCTCCAACCTCCAAAAGAAAAGACACCTAGGAGGCCCTCGAGCTTCTTCAGTTGGCCCTGGAGGATACCATTGTGACCCAGGAGTTGTAGAACCAATAAGCTGACCTCCAAATAGCTCTACATCAGACCCATAGAGAAGAGGAAGAATACTGGTGGTAGAAGTTCAGAAGCCTTTGGCTCCTTACTGGAGATAAGAATACGAGCTTCTTCGATAAGCAAGCAGAAGCCCGCAAGCACTTTAAAGTTGTCAATGAAATTCAGTATCAGGGACAAGAGATAACGGAGTTTGAAGGTATTAAGAAAGCTACCCATTCTTTCTTTAAAGATATGTACACGGCTCTTAACAAGGTCCCCATTGATTCATACTCCTACCCTATGCCACTGGTCCCCCAGCTTGTGCAAAATGAGGATAACCTGAGTGTAATAGCCCCAATACACATGCAAGAGCTAAAAAATTCCCTAGATCACATGGAAGCTAGCAAGGACCCCAAGCTCAATGGATTCACGACCTGGAAGGCATGCTGGCCAATCATTAAGGAAGATCTGTTGGGAATGGTTAGAAAATCACAAACCTGCTCCAAGCTCGGGGGAGGCATAAATTCGAATTTCTTAGCGTTAATTCCAACAAAAAAAGGGCAAGCAATTTCGGCAGATTCCTTCCAATCTCTCTTTGCAATACTAGTTACAAATCGGTTACTAAAATCATAGCCAGCAGGCTTAAGCAAATTCTTCCATCCATTATTCTAGAAAACCAAGGTGGCTTCATCAAAGGGCATCAAATTCTGGACAACATAGTGCTAGTGTAGGAAGCCATCCACTCGAGTTGTTAATGAAAAGAAAAAGGTATGGTTATTAAGCTAGATCTTGATAATGCATTTGATAGAGTTAGACATGATTTCCTTTTCGTAGTTATGGAGAAACTAGGGTTTTCCAAATAGTTCACAAGCTGGGTGAAATCCTGTATTTCCTCTCCTTCGATTGCCCCATTTGTGAGCAGACGCTCAGTAGAATTCTTCCAAGCCTCAAGGGGTCTAAGGCAAGGATAATCATTGTATCCTCTTTTATATGCCATCCAAGCCTTAGTTCTAAGCTTCCAACTGGATCATTTCCAAGAGATAAATTCCTTACCGAACCTCAAAATGGTTACAAACATCAAAGACATCAATCATGTGTAGTTTGCAGATGACACTCTGCTTCTGGGAGGAGCCAGTGTCATGTCTGCAAGGCATTTTAAGCAGGAACTTGACAAATTCAAAGAGATATCAGGCAACAAATAAACTTCCAAAAAAGTAAGATCTTCGGTTGGAACTGCTCACCAAGAGAGATGTTGGAAATCACGAGAGATTTAGAGATGGAAGGCACCACGATATGTGAATCGTTCAATTATTTGGGAATTCCAATCTTCAAAGATGCCCCTAGGGTGGCTCATTGGCTTCCCCTTCTGGAAAAATTGAAACTCTACATCCAAGCATGGGGAGCTACTTGGTTAAACCTTGCGAGGAAAGTGGTCCTAACAAGTCTTCCTATCTACCAGAATTCAATCCTTCTATATCCAAAAACCATCACTCTCAAAATTGATGGTCTGTTGAGAATATTTAGGTGGGAAGGCGGAAGGAAGAAGGAGAGGAAGATTCATTTAGTAAGCTAGGATAAAATTAAAAAGCTTCTTTTGGAAGGAGGTATTCACATCCGAGACGTGGCCACCCAAAATTTAGCTATGGGATCCAAACTGTTATGGAATTTAATCTCTGGTAAATCCTTCTGGAGTAAGCAAGTTCTCTGAAAAAAATACTTTCACGGACACCAGATAAGATGCTTGGCCCAACCACCAAAAGTTCCAAGAGGCTTGCTTATCTTCTCGATTTGCCTTAGATCGCTTGACCATTTCAAATCTAAGCTCATTCAGATTCCGGGCAATGGAAAGAGAATAAGGATCTGAGAGGATTCAATCATTGGGGACCCGCTGCTTGATCATCAGATAGGCCTGACCAACATGAAAATCTGGCTCCATACCAGCAATCACCTCACGTTATGGGACATCTCTTGATGGGAAGATGATGAGAATCATAGTTGGAATGGCTGGGACCTGGGGAACTATCGAGAAAGGCTGGAGATCGAAGCCAAAACTCTGCTTGAGTTTCTTCAAGGGAAATCTCCCATTAAATACTCAGCCAAAGACAAAAGAGGATGGGGCTCATCCACCAGTAAGCACTCGGTTGTTGTAGGCTATAAGTCCTTACACGAAATCTTACACGTCCCTCCAAATCCAACTCCTTGGAAGACAATATGGTCCTTTGTCTCGATCCCAAAAATCGACATGTTCACTTGGACGCTAGCTCACAAAATTATTTTGACAAGTGAAAACTTAAGAAGAAGAGGCTGGGAAGACCCCTACAGATGTCCGTTGTGCTTGAAAGAGGAAGAAAACATAGATCATTTGCTGCTAGTTTTCCCCTACTCAAAAGAGGTCTGGGACAATGTCATGAATTTAGATCCAGTTCATTTCTCTCTGCCCACGAATATTCCTAACCTCATTAACAAGCTAAACGATCCTTGTTCCTTCTAAGGAAAAGGGACCTTGTCAAAACTTACTGGATGTGGCTTCCTAAATTTACCTTGTGGAAAATTTGGCTTGAAATAAATAATAGACTCTTCCGAGAGGAAATTTGTAACTCAATCCGGGTCGCAAATAAGGTAAAGGATTTTCTGGGAGAGACCCTGGAATCTAAGACTACCCTCGAGAATTTAGACTTCTTGGATCCAGATGAATTCCATTGGCTTAAAGAGTTTGTCCCAAACCATCAGCACAGGAAAAATCCCAACCCAGTCTTGAGAGTTAGTTGGGAAGTCCATCTGGAAGAACAAGATTTTATAAAGTGGAGATCGACTCTAGAAGAGCACTGCTTGTTCTTCGACGGCGCATCGAAGGGAAATCTAGGCATGGTAGGCGGGGGAGGGATCCTCCTGGGTCCTAAATCCATGATGGAGTTTTCCTATGCATGGGGCCTTGGTTCTGTCTCGAACAACAGAGCAGAGGCTCTTGCTCTCTCGCAGGGCCTACAGCTAGCTGGAGTCAGAAATATTCAGAACTTAGTGGTCTTCAGACACTCCAGGGTAATTATCCAGGCCTTGAAAACGCAAAGGAAGCCAAGCCTAGTTAAATTAGGACAAATTCTCAAGAAAACTAGTCTTCTGTTGCACAAATTCAAGAACTTTCAGTTCTTCCATATCCTTCGGGGGCTAAATATCTTGGTGGATTCAGAAGCTAACAAAGGAATGCTTATGAGAAAGGGTACGTTGTCAGTTGATGGGGTTGAGATGCTCTTATTCATCCCTTGACAGAGACGAATCTCAGCCAATTGATCAGTCAGTCATGGGGTCAAAGCATCTCCTTTATGTAAATCAATCACTTGATAGCAGTGAAGCGAATCCTTTTCAGGATATTCTAGCAAGAACCATCATTTCCTCAAGTTTGCAGCTCTTCTTTTGGTCAGGGAATATCAGACTATGGAGTAGTTCCCCTTCTCGACATTACCAGTAGGATCCTTGCAAACTCCCCAAAATTGAAGGCTATTTATATGGCCATGGTGTTTAGTGCTACATACCATATTTTCTTAGACCGACGGTTCATTGTATTAGGAGAAGAAGAAGGCATGCTCCTTCCAAATTGGCATCCATGGCATCCAGCTCCAATCTCGGGCCTTCTATGGAGGATTGATTGGCAAAGCTGTAGTTAGAGCTAGACAAAGTTAAAAATTTAGTCCCGGAGCACGCAAGGATCATTCTCAACATGGAAAATGGTGGTATCAGGAGATCGAAGACTCTCAATCAGGATCTCACCAAGCTTCGCGAGGAGCTCACAAACGAGACGGACACCTAGTTCAAAGATATGGCCAATGTTCATGGAGATTTTGGGAAACACCTCAGTAGGATTGAAGTCAAAATAAAAAAGCTAATAGGGGAATGGCCCAAAGATCCAAAGCTCAAGTCAAGAATGTTGAAGACAAAGATCAAGCTCCCTCTTGTATATTTGCAGTAGTTCTCTTTTGTTTTTAATCGTTCTCATGTTAGTTGCGACAGCTAAAGCTTCGTCCAAGTGTCCTTCTCTCAATCTTCTAGGTTCACAAGTCCTGGGTCTTGTTGTTTTCCTCAGCTTGCTAATAGTCTATCATAGCTCTATTGATGTAGTTAAACTCCTTTGTCTTATAGCCCCCGACAACTTGTTTTTTGGCCACTAATTCAAACCTTTAACTGTTATTGTCTAAAAAAACAAAATATTTTAAAATCCAAATTGAAAAATGAAAAAAACAAAATCTTAAAAGGTTTTGTGGCTTTTTGTATAAGCA
>LPNX010523067.1:224198-229183 GCA_001517045.1 Pseudotsuga menziesii | reverse complement strand
CTAGATTTTTATATTTATTTGTTGTAGCTTGATAATTGAATCTTTGTTACCACCATCAAATATTTTACCTCGCACGTATTGAGATTTATCTGTCATCATGAAATAAATTGGAATGCAATATGAAGCAATTCATGCATACCCCGATGACCATGTTATATATTATAATCAGCATGAATTTGCAATAGAATGTCTGGAATGTCATATCAGTAGATATCGAACAGATCAAGTAACAAAGAAAAGTGCCTTGCAAGGTTCTTCGTTATATTCTTATTATTCCACGTTTGCAATGACTTTTTAGGTGCAAAAACATAGCACAATTTATGGATTACCATGCAAGGAACATAAGTCAAGATGACATTATTTGAATGCCTGCATATGGTTCTGTATTTAGAGATATGGAGGAAAAATGATCTCACTTTAAAGAAGAACCTCGTAATCTTAGGATTTCATTGGCAGCAGATGGTGTTAATCCATTTGCAAAGATGAGATCCGTTTACACGGTGTGGCCTATTTTTGTCATCAACAATAACATTCCTCCATGGTTGTCAATAAAGAGGGAGCACATAATGTTGTCGATGATTATTCCAGGTATATTGTGTCTACAACTTTTTTTATTTTTAATGTAGTGGCATCTCATTTGTCGTATTTTGTTTTCTGATTTCATATATATATATATTTTTCTCTTATGCATGGTTTATATATCTAAATGTTACTCACAATTATATATTTTATATGTTCAAATCAATCAGGTAAGTACCAAGTTAAAGATATGAATGTATATATCGAATCTCTTATAGACGAGATACTAAATTTATGGAATGGTATCACTATGTATGATGTATCTAGACCAATATGACAAAGGAAATTTCAATTCCATGCAATGCTTGTATGGACAATACATGATGCCCCAGGGTTAACACATTTTTGTGGTATGTATTTATAAGTTCCACTTTAATTGCATTTAATTTTATGAACTAGTTAATATAGTACTATGCACACATGTTTTTTTAAATATTCCATTCATTTTATATATAATTATAATTGACATGGATATTCCATCTCTTTATGTAGGTCTTCAAATAAAGGGAAAATTTGCATGTCCAGTTTGTGGTCCTAAGATCAAATCTCGTCATTCAAAAAGCTTAATAAATGAGGTGTTTGATGAGTATAGGCACTTCCTCTCTAAGAATCACAGGTATCGAACTATAGAAAAAAATCTATTCAACGAGAAGCAAGAGACTGCATTAAAACCGTAGAGAATGACACCTCACCTATGGAAGTTGCAATATAATAGAAATTTTCAAGCTTGTATGTATGAATCATTGTATATGAAATCATATGTATTTTTTTATTGTATCATGTTGTTTACTGTAATTGACATTGATTTCTGTAATTTATTTATAAACTATGATTCATGATGTTTGTCGTGATCATGAAAGCATTAATGGCTTCCACAAGGAATGAAAAGTTATCATAAACAATTTAGTAGGTTGCCCTACTATGAGCACCTACAAATTTCTCATTTGTTTGATACAATGCATATCAGAAATAATGTGACTGAAACATTTTGGTGAATATTGGATGGAAGGAGTGAGAAAGAAAGAATTGTCAAAATTTGCAAAGACATTCAAGAAGGAAACCATGCAATGAAAGACGTCATTCAATT
Organism: Pseudotsuga menziesii; assembly: GCA_001517045.1. NCBI lineage: Eukaryota > Viridiplantae > Streptophyta > Pinopsida > Pinales > Pinaceae > Pseudotsuga > Pseudotsuga menziesii. The sequence continues at coordinate 227,517 of LPNX010523067.1, read as the reverse complement.
TCATAGAAACGGAGACCAAATTAATATAAACTCACTTCCATGGATGTTAACGGAGCAGCAAAGTAATGTTGTAAAAGAAGTCATGCGAAAAAATAAATTTCCCACTGGATTTTGTGCGAACCTGAAGAATATCATAACAAAGAAAGGTGATTTTGCAGAGGTGAAAATGCATGATTGGCATGTCTTCATGAAGGTAATTATTATGGTATCCATATAATTATTGTTTTTTACTATAGTGCATATTGTTTTTATTTTGTTTGTCTACTCTTTGTTTAAAAAATGATGTGGTTTGTATATTGTTACAGTATGTTCTACCTCTCTCTCTCCTAGACAACCTCGACAACAATGTCAAACAAGTTATATATAATCTTGGGAAATGCATGGGGTAATTAGTGAGTTTTTGCATGTGCTTAGTGTTTTATTAATTCATCATAGAACTTATATTTTATTTTTGTGCACTAATTCATGTTATGTAATATAATTTTTGTTTGTTAAATCTCGTTATTGGTTTGCGTCACTTGTATATGGTTGTCATCTAAATAAATCCTTATAGAAGAAATAAAGTATTGGAGGAGAGAAATTCCTCGTCTCATGTGTGAAATGTAGAAGCATCTACCTTAAGCATTTTTCAATGCATAGGAACACTACCTCATACACCAGGTTGAGGAGATTGAATTGTGTGGACCTAGGCACTCAATGTTGATGTGGATGGTTGAGAGGAAATTTAAAGTTATGAAGGGTTTGGTTAGACAATGAGCATGTGTTGAGGGTTCTATGATGGAGGGATATATGGTATACCAAAACATGTTGTATATTAGTGAATATCTTCCTAATTTAGATTCAAAGCTCAATTTACGTTGCATTTGTGATCCAGACTCCAATAGCAATTTTGAAGGGGAGTACTTTAAGGGGAAAGGTAGATCGAGGAAGGTGAAAGGTAATTATTATCTAGTGGATATTAATTAATATAATACATTTGACTGTTTATTTTTATGTATATGTGTCATACATATTCTATTTTTATATTCAATATATTGCATCAAATAACACTAGTTTATACTTTGTTAAGATAGTATACATTTGTATTGAATTTTAATTTTTATTGTCATCAAGCATTTGGTCGAGAGTGGGATGTAATTCATTTATACATCACAAAAAATATTGACTAGGTGAAGGTATGGTTTGAACGATGTGAATAATCTGGTCATGGAATATCATGGGAAGGTGTGGCTTCATTGGTTAAAGAAGAACATCACAATGGAGATACCAATCTTACACAAAGGGAAATCGACTTAGCATATGGTTTAAAATACAAGTAGGCAAGCATATTAATCAACCACACTATTTTTTTTTTACAAACATATTGATGTACACGCTGATTTTTTTCCCTTTATGGCATAAACATGCACTTAATCATAAATATTGGATCATTATGTAATCTTTTCGTGTATGGCTTGTTGTAGGTAAAACACCATAAGGCTATGTGGTGCAATGGTTTTAGATATCGTATCAAAAAGTTGGATGAAATGAAGAAAACATCAGATTGTGGGATATATGGAGTCTTTTAGGTGATCAATGTTTCCTCTAGAAGTGACAGCCATCCAAAACTCTCAGAAAATTGATACTATGGGTATCTGGAAGATATTTTTTAGTGTGAATTTAACTCCTTCAAGGTATTTATGTTCGTTGTCAAATGGTACAGGTTATGATTGAATCAATGTAATCCCAATAAAACTATTATTAAACATGATAATGGATTTACCATGGTAAATACAAGGTTGTTTGAGCCAGGAATGGAGCCCTATGTTCTTTCAAGATAATGTGAACAGGTATCCTACTCTGAGGTTCTAGGTAGAGCGGGTTGGTCATTTGTTATGAGAGACGATCAAGGGGAAGGGCGGCAAATTATAACCTAGAGGAAGGTAATGAAGAGGGTCTCGAAGAAGAAGACGATGTTGAAGATGATCAACATGAGTTAGATGATCATGTTCCAGAAGAATATGTCGAATAATTAGTTGAATCAGATGATATAGCAGACAATGTCCATGAAGATGATATCGTCGATGACTTGATGATCGTAACTGACATAGATGACGATGATGATATGGCTAATCCTTACCATTTTTAATCTGGATCAAATGATACAGATGATGGCTTGGATGAAGAAGATGATGAAGTCCATTGAAGTGTACGAGGTATGCAGTAATATATCAACTCTATATATTTTGATTTAATATTGTGATAGAAATATTAAATTTTATTGGTACATATAAATTTGGCTTGGAATAAAATTTGGCATGGTTAGACTTGACGCATGCATTGACGGTGTGGGAGGGTCTATAAACTCAAACATGACTAACACTAACAATTTGAGCAACAAAAACCATACCTATAGATTAATTAATGCACTGCGTGGGGCCAACGTTGAATTTTTTTAAATATGTGTCAACTTGGACTGAAATTTGGCATGGTTAGACTAGACACATGCATTGACGGTGTGGGATGGTTTTCAAAGTCAAACATCATCATCGTCGTCATCATCATCATAATCATTGTCATCGTCATCATGTTTCTTTGTTCTCTCTAATCACACCTAGGAAAAATACATCAATCAACTTTACTATCCATAACTATTCCATATATCCCTAACCAAACCATGAATAGTGTCTCAAGAAGCATGTAATGTGTAAATACTTGTACTGCATCCGATATGACCATTGTTAACACTGTAATATCCATCATAGGTGATCATCATCTTCATCATCATTATCTCCTTCATCATCATCATCATCACCATATTCATCATCAGCATCAGCATCATCTTCATCATCATCATGATATTCATCACCATCTTCATCATCATCATTGTCATCTTCATCATCATCATCTTCATCATCATCATCATCATAATTCGTAGTCATCTTCGTCGTCGTCGTCATCATTGTCATTTTCATCATCATCTTCATCATCACCATCATCATCACCATCTTCATCATGATATTCACCATCATCATCATCGTCGTCGTTGTCATCATCGTCGCCATCTTCATTATCATCACCATATTCATCATCATCATATTCATCATCATCATCATCACCCTCCTCCTCATCAACATCTTCATCATCATCATCATCTTCATCATCATCATCCTTGTCATCACCATATTCATCATCTTCATCATCTTCGTCATCATCATCGTCGTCGTCAGCATCATCATCATCGTCATCATCATCATTGTCGTCGTCGTCGTCACCATCATCATCATCATCTTCATTGTCGTCGTCGTCATCATCTTCATCATCATCATCATCTTCATCA
>LPNX010523067.1:184198-221698 GCA_001517045.1 Pseudotsuga menziesii | reverse complement strand
TGGCAAGCTCGTCAAATTATTTTGAAGGGCGACGTCGGATATCCTACATAATTTACATTATAACAAGTTTGATATTCGACGCATCTTATCGTTGGTGGTATGGCAAGGTCGTCAAATTCATCATCGGCATCATCGTTATCATCATCATCATTATCATATCATCATCATCATCGTCGTCGTCATTGTCATCATCCACATTGGTGTCTTCATCATCATCATCATCATCATCATTTAATTTCAAGTGATAAAGCTCTAAAACACAAGATGACATTTAGAGGAACCATGAGGGGTTTCCCAATGTCACAAAAACAACACCTTCACTCTCTTTATGCCAACTCTCCTCTAGCACAAGGGTGGTATCCCTAGAATAGGATTTCTTAATCTATACAATAGGGGCTCAAGGTGATATGAAGAGTTGGCATCAACAAAACAAAAGTTATATCATAAGAAAATAAAGTGATGGAGGACTTATACTAGTGCCTATCCAATCTATGTAAAATAAAGTTAATCCCTCAATCTCAAAGGGTTGTTTTTATTAAAAGGAAAAAAAGTTCATAAATCATTCCATGATCAACCTTAAATTTCTATTAATCACTTAAACCCTTCCAATGGAGTAAATATACCCATTAGAAATAGCAATGCCAAGTATTTGAATCCTTGAATATTTTTGTAGCAAGATATGATATGGTCTAGCAAAATGAAATGTAAGTATTATAATTGTATTGTTCTTAGAAAATTGGAATATAGACATCTTCATTATGGACTATTAAGCATCTTAATCACAAATTATAAAAACTTAGTGTTAAAGAAATAATCCTTTATATAATAGTACTGATAATAATAATAATAATAAGCATTAAAATTCACTATAGATATATGATAAGATTATATATAATCTTGGAGTATGACTTACAATTTTAAGTGTTTGGATAAGCTTTGATATTTCTTGGCATTAAGGGTCCAAGACCCACATGCATTTAACATGAATGGTATTTCTTGATATGGTTGTTGTGCGTGAACAAAAGCATAACCTATACTACATTTTGAGAGCACCCGATCCATTTCGAGAGCACCGTAATCCATTTCAAGGAGACCATTGTGAGTTGTGAGGCATTTCGTTAGTCCACGGTGAGCCGTTTTGAGTAGACCACTACGAGGCATTTCCAAACCACCGTGAGGCATTTCCTAATCGCCCTAAGGCATTTTGATCAGACCACCGTGAGGCACTTCAACACCACCCTGAGGCATTTCGAGACCACCATTAGGCAATTTGAGGAGTATAGGAGACCAACATAGCATGGGAGACTGACAGAGAGAAAAAAGTGGCACACTGTATTTGGTAATCCATACCCTCATTTGTATCTCTAAGTGCAATGAGGAATTTCAGAATTTGTGAATCTCTTAGCAATGGAACTTGTGCATAAATTAGCAGTACTACGGCATGTTGGATAAGTGTGAAATTGTTTGTAAATTTGTAAATCAACCAGTCATGTCAATTGTGGCGTCCTTTCATTTTACATTTTTGGTTGAATTGGAGCATGTGTTGTCCAACAAGATGTGGACCAAATAAGGTTAGATATGGCCCAAACCAAACCCTAACAAATCCTCAAAGAATTCCAACCATAATTGTTAATTTAAATCATATCCATCACTTCATAGTCTATTATATGAAAAGATGGAAACCAGGGAGTGAGGATACTTGATGTTTGGCACTAGGGAGGATACTTGATGTGACTATCAATACATTTAGGACTATAACTCTCTGAAATATTTTGTGAGATTTCATATGTTGTGAATTGCTTGAAAAGTGACCCAATATCTCTTTTGTTGTTTGTCGACAGAGTACACCTCAATCCATGAGTTACATTAGGCTTTGAAAGACATTAGATATCATCAATTGTGGTTTTTTTTAATAGGACTAAAAAAACCTCCTTTTCTTTGGGACTGTAGCATGCTTCACTCCATTATGAATATCCATATCAAGGTGTTGTGATTCATCAGCTATGCATAATTGCTTGGACAATGGTCCAGCAGACACCCTAAGACATTGTGGCATTGATGGACATCTTAACCCATGATCATCCTTGACCCTAAACTCTAAAAAAAATTATGATTCATCAATTATACCTTGCTTGGAAACGAGAACAACCACTCCCTTATTGTTAGCCATTGAGTACTTCGGTATTTTGTTATAATTGAAGTCTGAGTTACACTGTGATTGTCTAATAGAGCTTGGCTTGGAGCAAGTGGGAATTGCTTTGACATAAATGGGTAGATATAGTCTCCTTCCATTCCTTTATTCTCTCTTTATTTCCTTCCCTGGAGACACCCTGGAGATATGCAGTTCATATCATGTTCCCTCCCACAGAGGCGACTAAAATTAGCAGGTGACATAAATATGGGCATGTTTAACTCTATTGATCTATCTACAATACTACATGAGTCAGCAGACTCTGTGTCTAGCGGCATATTGTTCCTAACTAGCATAATTTTGTGTCATTTGATTTTTCGAGGGAATTTCTTCTTTTCCATTCAAAGAAGTTCAACATTTTGGATATGCTTTATCGCTCTTTGGAATTCATCTTCAAGGAGTCTCATGTGGAACATGATATCAGCCATGGCACTTTTTCTTCATTCCTTGGCTTCCTTCATAGACGACAAAATACACTCTCATTAATAAAATTTGTTTACAAAACACAGACATATAATCTCATCTATCTTCTGAATATGTAGAAGAAATGAAATTATTTAATCTAAAAGAGGATATAGGGGGCATACAACTGATATCTCCCTACCAAGTTGTGTGCCCTGTGCCCTGGTCCCAAAACTCAGAGAACAAATAGTCTCAGCTAGATCATCTTCCTTCGAACTAATATGGAGAATCATCACAACCTTTGAATCATTTTCTTGGTATTAATAAAAAAAGTTGAATAAGATATTATATACCCAACATACAGAAAACATGAAACCATAATATATATTTTAATGTGGGTACACCAAATAACGTTTATTAAGAGAAAGAGTATTGTGGACACCGAGAGAGTCTTTTATCATTTGAGTTAGTTTGTTATTCTTGCAAGTACAAAAAAAGGCAAGCATTCCTACCAATTGTTAAATTAGGGATGTTGCTTCAAAGTTACAAGCATGAGGAACATCAAGAGTTGCAGGAACCTCTTCATGCTTTGGATTTCAAAGGTTCAAGTACCTATAAGGTAGGCGAGGTTGTTTCCTATGCAATGCATTAATAATGTCTCCAAGGGCAGAGAGTGACAAGTTTATAGATTTTCCTTCTTCCATAGTTTGGCCATTAACCCGTGTCTTGAGAATAAATTTGCTTCCACCTAAATCAACCATCCACAACTTGCTTGTTATGGTGTATGCATCATCAACCCTCGAAACTCTAATGGCAATCCTTCTCAAGATGAAATGAGGAACAACTCCCATGAATAAAAGCTTCCTAGTCTACATTTTCTTTACCAATTTATGAAAAACTAAATCTCCTAGTAACCGAAATTCTATTCAAAGGTGCCTGAATACTTCAAACCTCTAGTGCTATATCTAGATGTTTACATGTAATACATATATTCCTGATTACATAGATGAAAAGAAGTGATGAATCAGCTAGACTTAAAGTTTTGTATGCTTTAATATTTTGTTGAGGATATCATTCAGAAAAGAAGAAGAAAAACGATTGCACTAAATTTAGTAAACATTACTGCAATTCACCTATGTGACCTGCTTGAAGCTTCATTGATGTTGGTCCATGCAATAGTTATTGCTCGTCTACCTAGATGATACAATTGAAATGCTTGTTTGAAATCCATCACTACAACTTCGTGCAAATTTTCAATCTACACACCACTTGGTGCATACATTTGAATTGAAAGGCTATACTAAAACTAGAAAAGTTCATCAATCTATTCAAATCTTCAAATAAAACTTTGTTGGCGAATAGAAGTGCATTTCAAAAAATTACGAACAAAGGAGCATAAGAATGGATGGTGTTACCATTTTGCAAAGGGTTATGTTGTCCTTGTAGGTCAATGCACAAGCAAATCTCTCAGAGATCCCTTCTAAACCTCTAGCATGTTAATTGTAAAGGTAAAGGTTAAAGTACTGTCGAAAGAGTTCCTTGAATGTGTGAGGAACAACACCACAACTATCTGCTCTTCCTTCCTGCAAAATATTAATCAAGATTAAAGTTATTGCTTGGTTAATCTTCATGGGGCTTCATGAAATTTCCATGATAATTCAGTTTTATGATCTTATCCACTTAATCTTCTCTCACAAAATTTTATTTGAATATTTGAATACATTGATGAACTTTTCTAGTTTTAGTATAGCCTTTCAATTTCGATTTGCAAATTGGTAAACTCATATGGCATCATAAGCTATCCATAACAAAAACAATGTCGATTACAATGTAGTGAGCAGGTGCTTTTGAACCCTGATTTTTGTTCATTCAATGCATGGCATTCTCGCATAATCCTGGTCCAACTGTGAGGGTAGTGGGAAGTTAGTTATTCCCTTCTGATAATGAAAGAAAATTGGCATTTCCATCATAGTCTTTGTTTGGTCGCCCAAATGTTGCATTTTCATTCTATTTTCCCTTCATTATTCCTCACATTCATCACTCCATTAACCATTCCCTATGCCATTTTCATAAATAAATATGGGTTACCACGTTATTTTCCAAATTAGTTTATTTTAAATATTTTAAGAGATTTTAAGGTTAAATATTAAGAAAATTAACATATTTTCATTATATCTCAAAGTTTGATGTGTTTTATGATGTTTTCACGCTTATTTGAAGATTTTAACAAAGTCAAAAATCACCATCTAGCCTCAAATTCGAATTTCATCTTCAAGCTTTGAAGATTTGAAGAAGATTTGGGATCATTATTCAAGATTGCTCAAAGGAGAATATCTCAGAGATAGAATATCTTATGCAATATATTATGGAGGATTTGAAGGGATAGGTTGAGAGAAAAGTGGATCCGTAATTATGAGTTTCTTATCTTGTTATTCAAAACATTCGTGTATAAATAAGAGGGTTCTCTCCTAAATTGGGAGGAGGCCTCTTTAGTGGTGTGGAAGTAGAGAAATAATGTATGTCTTTTAGAGTTAGTCATTTATTTGAGATTTGATAATTTTGTAATAGAATTGATGTTTTAGAATATTTTGATTTCTCCATAATATATTTGTCATTTTGAATTGTTAATGGATTTCATGTTTTATTAGTTAATTTCATTTTATGCAACTTTGTGCTCTCCTAGATTTAAATTTACTTTCATGCAATTTCTTGTTTTCGTAAACTAGGTGCAAATTCAGTCGCATGTTTGTTTCCTTTTCAAGCATTAGAATATGTTAGTGTCACTATGATGCTTATATTTTGCGTACACCTCTAAGTTTACAAACTCCCAGATTGATAATTTATGTCGAAATTACTATCATACATTTCGCTCGACATTTTGGCACCGTTGTCGAGGAGGTGCTAAAAGGGGATCAAAGTTTAGATAGGTTTTTTTTATCTTACACAACAAGGGAGAGGGGAAATGATAAGACGCAAGGACGAATTCACTACAGAATTTATGTGGTGTAACAGCATGGCGCATACACTTTGGTGGGTCTCCCCAGATCCTTGTTGTTTCCTTTGAATGTAAATATGTTTCCTATTCGCAAAGTGTGATTTACTCTCCATGTAAGCGTGTTTAATTTATGCAAAAGAATTTTTTATTTTCTGCAAGAATATTTCTCCTATGTGACTTTGTTTTTTTATGCAAGTGTGCTTTTCATTTGTTTAACATTTTTATTATTATTATTATTATAAGTTTGGGTTGTTTTCATTATGCACTAGTTTTTGGTTTCATACTAGTTTGTTTTGATTTCATATTGATTTCATACCAATTTGTATCCTCAACACCTGATTTCTAAATTGGTTTCTTTTGGTTTTTTAGGTATGTTACTTGCATTTTTACAAGAGTGTGTTTAACTTTCTGCAAGAGTGATTTTATTTCTGCCATTAGTTTTTATAGTTTTAGATTTAGATTTCAATTTGTTTTGATGTTTTTTTTTATCTATATGGAAGTACAAGAATACCAACAAGATGAATTTAATGATACACGTAAGTTTGAAACAGCTCACTCAAATCTTAGCAAAAGATGAGGTCTCCTCTTCTAATGAAGAGGAGATCTTGACAGCAACTAGAAGCTTAACCCCTCCTCCAGAAGTGAAATAAGAATCAACATTCAAAGAATCTTGTATATCATATGGAGAACAATTATTCGAACAGGAGATAGAGGAGGACAAAGAAGAGGTTTCGGGTGAGCTGAATCGGGACAATCATTGAACAATGGTTTCAAGTAAATTCCAGGTTATATCAGTTTTGTTTTTGTTTTTATTTTATTAATTCGCAGTTTCTGCAACTAGTCTCACACATTCCTGTATATTTTAATTTTTTATTTGCAGAATTGAAATGTATATATTTTTATTACTTTTGTGTGTATGGTTACAATGGAAATTTGATTACACCTTAATAATTTCATCTTCCCAATTAGAATAGGGTAGGTAGGATAAATGAATAAAACATGTTTTTGTTTTAAGTTTTTGTTTGAAATAAAGATGAGAAAGTAGAAATCTCAAGTATGTCTATAAACATTTTTCAGGAATAAATTGATGTTTTGCACATATGCTTAATCGATTTTATTTTTAATTTGCAATTCATTTTGTCTCCATTTGCTAAAAATATTCATTTCAAATTGTCTTGACTCTTAAGTTAAAAAAAATATAGTTTTGCATTAAAATTATTTAGATCTAGATTTTTAATATAAGAATAATATAAATCAAAATTTATTAAAACAAAACATTAAGAAAAATATAAACCAAAACATAATAAAATAAAAAATAAAAACCTTGAATATTGATAATTATTCTGTGCACCACAATTCTGCAAACAAACCAATGAAAGGGAAAAAACATTTAATGTGTAATTAGAACTATAAGAATAATGCACATAAATTTTATTTGCAAGCATGACAAGCTTACCAAAAGCATGCCTATAGAATCAATTTTACTTTGTTCCCCCTTGTGTGCTCAACCTCCAAAAACAATAGAAAATTAGGGTGAATGTTACCTATGGAAATCCTTTATGCTATTCCAGCCAAGCCAATCCAATCTAAGTCTGAAGATGGAATCCAATGAGTACCGAGTTGAAAAGCTCCTTGCTCAGATCAGAATTGTCTGCCCATGCAATGAAATATAGCGTTTTCAATGAGAGAAGAAAATCAATTGTCCTTAAATAAAAATGAGTAATCAACAGCAGAAACATAATCTTTTTGCACACATCATCATGAACCTTCGCACTTTCATTTGGGATTCTTTCTGCATTGCAATCTCACTGTTTCTTATAGAACCATGATCCACAGATGAGAACAGGCAGTAAATCACTCTACCCAAGATGTCACTCATTGGTACTGGTCCAAATAATCGACTATATGCAGCCTCTAGTACCTTCGTACTAAAGGACTCATTGTTGGAAACAACCCAGCACTGATTATATTTCGACACAAAAGGCTCATCTTTCTCATCGGTAGATACCATTTCATCCCCTTCCACTCCAGCTAGTCTTCGAACAAGCGAAGTCCCACCTTGACCTTACAAAATCGGGGCCATCTCTTTCCCTTTGTTAAAATTCACTTATGTCAATTTTACTTGAAACACATTCTCCCATACATTTTCATTCACTTGCTTGTCTGTAGTTTGACCTATTTGGTAGTTCTTTGAGCTGAGGGAAATCAAGTACTTTATCTTGTGGACAATGTAGCGAAGCCCGGAAGGGATTTCTTTTCCTGTGCCAGTGCTCCGCCTGCATGCATTTTGCAAAGCATGGACCAGTTTCCACCTTCCACAGCAGAAATGCACTCCGGACGTTAATGATTTGTTTTGGGATCTATGGACTTAATGCCATTTTGGAAAATTCTGATCTTCTCTTGCTGAGCATATCCAAATCTAGGTGTGGAATGACGACGAATATCCTAAAGGAACGCGATTCTACTGTTAGTAATGGAAAAATCACGTATATCTTAGTTGGATAAGAGAGATGACTCATCCTCTTCGTGGCAGTTTTGACTGCTGGGAATTCTCATTTAAGATTTCTTTCTCACCTGGTTGTCTCTCTTTCGCCCAATGATTCAATCCCATATCTCATGTGTTCATCACCAGATCGCAAGTGCAATACCAGATTTTGTACACGCCAATTCTCCAGCATAAAGCCACGGTGCATCGAATCAGTGTTCTTAGGCGTGCATGCTTCTGGTTGGAGAACAAGTATGCATGTGGCCAGCAACTATCTTCGAGTTATCTATCCCAAGAATTCTTTATAACGGTCTATACCACTAGCATGGAGAGGCAGGTCTGCGTAGGGAATAAACAAAAGGGAGATAGAGCGAGAGGATCTCCACTCGAACTATATGTAGTTTTGGCACTTAATCGACACCATACTAAGGGGCCAGCCATACCACGCGGTCGATAATCTTAGCCCCCTCTTTCTCTTCCATTGAACATGCACACTAGTAAGTCTCCCATTAAATTCATTCTCTCCCCCAGTACGTTTCATCATCCTTAGCACACTTACCGTTCTTTCCTTCCTCGTTATCGATGTCTTCCTTTTTGCCACGCCCTACATTGCATTTTCATTATAGTTTCATTGCTCTTTTGCCTCTGAATTTAATGATATCTATCTGCATGTCCATTGCTAATCCACCCATTTTTTTTACAGTACCTTGGATCATGCAATTTCAGTCTCTCTATGATTGAACATTGAACACAGAAATTAAGTTTTGTCCATCGAGCAGCCAGTTCCAAGCTTTACAGATCCTTAAAGATGACAATAACTCGCTGGTATGTAATTTTGGTGCGTGGCAAACTATAAATTGTTGTGTTTCAACGGTCATTTAAAGTATTTCAGCACTGGAAATCGCGGGTTCCAACAATCTGATTGATGAAGCTCGATGCGCCTTGCGGTGAATCATTTCACGGTGTAAATTGAGTCAGTTTCTTTAGAGCCAAAGAGAATCTAGCAACAAAAACCCTAATTTTTTGTCCTATTTGCTCCTACCTCCTGCAAATACTACTGTATCTCTGCCCACAAATGCACAATACATGCAATAAATTGTATAGGGGTGGAATGTGTTAACCTTATTGTCTTCCAAACATTTCACAGAGGTTTTATGTCATTGGGAACATGATTAATATTAGCAGCATAAAATAGAGCCTCGATTCAGTACTGCTAGTTAAAACATGAGGTTGAGTTTTCCATGGTCATATGCTTTGCTGAGTTCCCAAAATCACATTTATGTCTCTATTTCGTGTTGTTGTCTCATATCATATTTCTGTGTTAGATGTTGCTCGTATTGAAGAGATGCCTGATAAATGTCTCAAGTCCATTGTTTGTTGAAAGAGTGATAACTTTCTTTGTTGACGTGTCTTTATTGGCTCTTTTAGCTGAAAGATTACCTACTTTGTATTTTCTATGTAGCTAGGGGTTTGCCATGCTTCATGTGGGCCAAGAATTCTCTCGAGATCATATTCATCAACTAATTTGCATTCTCTACTCTTCATAGATGGCCTTTTGTAGTGGATTGGGTTTTGTTTGCAATACATTAGCACAATTTGTATTATTTTATTTTTGTTTTAGATAATTTATATTTATATATATAATAATTAATTTAAAAAAAACATAAAAATCAACAAATTAAAAAAAATTGCAAATGGATCTTGTAATTTCTGAAACATTAAATCATGTTTTTTTTGTTTTTTATGCTAACATGGTTTTTAAAGTCATAGATCTTAATGAAAATGAGACAAGCGCACCACGACAACAGGTAAAAATGAACTTATTTTTGAAATTTGATTTGCTTACATTTGTACTTATTTCTGCATTTTACGATGATCTCACAAATTTGATCGCAGGATTAGTACTAACATCTTTCTGGTTCAAAGACGCTCGCGTTTCATGCTAAAGTGATCTTTGAGAATCGCAAAACTTTTAAAAAAAAATGTTTTATTGAAAGCTTTAAGGAGCTAGATTTTTCACCACACATGTCATGACAATTGTTGCTACACAACAACCTTTCATAAAACCAATTACGCCATGACATGATCATTTACCCTTCTCCTTCTAAGCTTATCCGTCATCCATGTATTGAAGTCCACTTCTCAATGCCTTACACATTATGACTTCCCGCATGTCTATCTTTCTGAGTCACATACATTCCTTTCTTATTTTTCAGTCATTTTTTTCCTTATGAATAAAACCACTTAGCTTCCTTTCCATGACTAAATCACCTTGTTTTCCTTGTCATAAAGGTTGTTCGATTGTGAGATCCTTTATCTATAGTCCTACCAATAATTTTGTACAACTCGCATTGACTAATGTGGGATTCCTTAAGGCCCACCTTTCAACAAGTCTTGCCCCATCGATCTCAGCACCTTATCTAGGTTAGAGACTAGAATTCCTTTTGAGTACCTTGCATGCCCTAATGGAAAGTTCTCTCGCTAACAATCATGGGAATAAATCATTGTCCCTTGATCGTTAGATCTTGCAATTGGCTCGACATCAGCTCATTTATTCGCACTTCCCAATATGTACTTGGGTACCTTGGCACTCATTAACATCAATGGTGAGTTTGCCTCGCATTTGTTAACGACATCCCTCATTGGTCAGTAATCCAAAGACTTCTTTCCATGCTCAACATCGACACATTTATTCACATGGTAAGAATTGTACCATCAGGTTTTGTAGTAGGAGAAGACTATATGTTTTTCATGACTCCATTAGCAGTTTGCAGCATACTTCCAGCCATATGAGAGTACCACAAATCCACTTTCATCTTTTACTTCATTCAACCAAGAAGTTCAGATTCCTTTACTTCACAGTCCATGATCCGACAGCAGCATCAGCCACATTCTTATTGCATTGTTCATCAACTCTTTGGGTAAGGGAGGTATGTTGTTTTCTAATATTTAACCATGTAATTCCTTAAAAGCTAGAAAATGAATGAATTTGGAAAACTCCATCACCATGTTACATTCCCTTACTCATTTTCATAAACTTAACACATCTTCAATTGGGGGGGGGGTGTATATTCATTACCATTTACACATACCATCATCTCATTTACCATTTACCAACATGTCTCTTCAAAATTACACTTTGTTACAATTTGATCTGGTTTTGGCATGATTCATAAACATCAAGAAAATGTACATTGGTGTCTTATCATTTCCAGTGTATGTATACTTTCAAAACTTATGTATTGCAGCCATAAAAACGAATGAATGTTTTTTACACAAGAGCCAACATTTGTCATCTTCATGGTTGTCACACAAGAACCAACCATAAGCAAACAAGTAAAAGAAATGAACGTTGTTGACACAAAAACCAACATTTATCATGGTTGTCACACAAGAACCAACCATAAGTAAAATCAGCTACTACTTATGTATTTCACATCATGGAATGATTTATTGTTAAAAATATTATCATGCAAATCCAAAGTAAAGAAGTCGAAAAGTTTATGCACAGTTGCATGACGACATGCACTGAGTTCAGTTGGGGGGAATGTTTGGTCGCCCAAATGTCGCATTTTCATTCTATTTTCCCTTCACTATTCCTTGCATTCATCCCTATGCATCACTCCATTAACCATTCCCTATGCCATTTTCATAAATAAATATGGGTTACCTTGTTATTTTCCAAATTAGCATATTTTCATTATATCTAAAAGTTGGATGAGTTTTATGATGTTTTCAGGCTTATTTGAAGATTTTAATAAAGTAAAAAATCACCATCTAGCCTCAAATTCGAATTTCATCTTCAAGCTTTGAAGCTTTGAAGATTTGAAGAAGACTTGGGATCAGTATTCAAGCATGCTCAAAGGAGAAAATCATGGAGATAGAATATCTTATCCAATATATTATGGAGGATTTGAAGGGATGGGTTGAGAGAAAAGTGGATGTGTAATTATGAGTTTCTTATATTCGTATTCAAAACATTCATGTATAAATAAGAGGGTTATCTTCTCATTTGGGAGTAGGCCTCTTTAGTGGTGTGGAAGTAGAGAAATAATGTATGTATTTTAGAGTTAGTCGTGGATTTGAGATTTGATAATTTTGTAATAGGATTGATGTTTCAGAATATTTTGATTTCTCCATAATAGATTTGTCATTTTGAATTGTTAATGGATTTCATGTTTTCTTAGTTGATTTCATTTTATGCAACTTTATGCTCTCCTAGATTTAAATTTACTTTCATGCAATTTCCTACTTTTGTAAACTAGGTTCAGATTCAGTCGCATGTTTGTTTCCTTTTCAAGCATTAGAATAGGTTAGTGTCACTATGACCCTGAATATACTTTGCGTACACCTCTAAGTTTACGAACTCCCAAATTGATAATTGATGTCGAAATTACTATCATACATTTCGCTCGACAGTATTCTTGACATAATTTTAGAAATCTTATGTAAAATTACACTGTGAATACTCGTAATCCTCATTCCATTCCTGTTTTGAATCCTTTTAATAAGTCAGTGATACGGATATTAATAATGGAATATCGATAGCATTGAGGTGAATGAGGGCCATATAGCCATATTGACCCTTTGTCAAGAACAAAGGTATGCAAGATAGTATGAACCACAACAATGGCAGTCTCATTGGCCTTAGATCAGGGAAAATTAGTCTCAAATCAGGGAACATTTTCTTTATATTTAGGATGTTATAAAGAGTCATAAGTAAAAATATAGAGGATATCATGGGAAAGTTGAATTGTACAATAGGGCTTTTGTTTTAGTAGCTTCATCATTCTTACATGTATACTATTAGTTTGTTTTGATAAATTCCCATTGCATACTCTTCAAAAGGTGGAGTGTTTCACTCCTATACCTTAGTTCTTAGGATGAATACTGTATATTTCCTTATGAAGTGGAGCACGCACTTGAATATGAATCATGTCATTAAAGGATATACCTTTGGCTACCACTTGCTATTATTTTATGAAGGGCATTCATACTATTTGGCATTTCAATCCGTTGGTGATAACCTTTTTGTAAGACAAGACTACTACAATGTTGTGATTGAACGTTCACTGCTCTTGTGAATTATGGAGCAGGTTCTTTATATGATTGAGGTGCTTCTTTATAAGAAACTTCAACAACCCATGTGCTCTTTACTAAGACAATTTCATCCAATTATGATTTGCATGAACCACACTATACATCTTTTGTTTAATCAAGGTCCAACTCTAAGTTTTCCACCACATGTCAACCATATTAACACCCTAATCATTTTGATTGGAATCATTCTCACTCTCCATCTAGGTATCTAAATCCGATTAGTATGCTAGCAACATTTTCTGCATATCTTTAGTGAGTAAGAGTGAAGGGAAAATTTGGATATATATTGACTAGTGTATTGTGGTCAAATTTATGAAAGGTCGTGGTTCAGTTTGAGCACTTGTTTGAGGACAACTTATCAACTTATGTCAACAATAGTACATTTGTACAATGTTCATCATTCTCATTAATTGATTGACCATTGTAGAAGTCTTCATTGAGAAATGTCTTTAGATGGAAACATTATTTGTTGCTCCTCTTTGGCACATTTAGATATTATGCCCCGTAAATTGAAGGAGGATATGAGCAGTCCTTAACTATGCCCAAAACTGAAAATGAAGACTTCTATGGCCTACATTTAGGATAATATGAAATTTAATTCCCTTATAACCAATAAATATTGCCCCATGGAATTGTTGCAACATTATCACTGTTGATCTAGCCATGCAATGCATTATAATCAAGAACGGAAACACAAATGGCATGCTCCCTTTCCTAGTGTCAAACTGTTACCTGTTGTTGCCAGATGTGATGTTTTGAGTTCGTCAGGTGGCCATTTCTTCAAGCTTTTGTTGCTTTTCTTATGTCACTATAAGGCCGAACATTACTATTTGTTTTAGCCTATACTAAAAAGTTTTGTACCTTGGACGGTTAGTTGCTAGGAGTATTAGAAATCTTTTCTTATGCATAAAATGCTCTGTACATATGTGTTTTATTAATAGACACAAGGAATCATTTTATCTGGACAAAGAAAAGTGACTTCTTTGTGCTTCAAAGAGCATTTTTTAATTGTGCAAGATCCATCTCCACTGGAGGATCATTGCAAGAGTTCATGAGGAATCTTGAAAAGCATGTTGAGTGAATCCTTTATCAGTTTGAAGGAGTGAGCAAATATATGTATGAAATGAACTCTTATATAATTCTTAAGAGATACATGCCTTGAATTTCAAACAAGAAGTTCCTTGTTTTTACCTTGTGCTTATGGTGGCTTATTTTTTCTTTTTTACTCTTTTCTTGATCTTTTTCTCTGTAAACTTGTAGCATCTATGTGCTTTGTAAACATGTTTTTGCATGTTGGCTCAAATTCAATCCAAATTTTAAATATTTTTATACATATAAGGATGTGTTGTCATTATGATTTTCAACCATTCATTATGTTCCAATAAATGGTTGTGGTTGCAGCACAAGGCAAGTTGCCTTCAAATTTGGTTTTACCAAATGATCCTGATAGGGATTTCAAAATGAATGCAAGGGGTTGAATTTATGTAATATGAACCTTTAGGGATGTGAAGATTCCTCCTATTTGTTAAAATCTTTAAAAGTTGGATTGAATTGAGCCAACATGCCAATTCATGATGTTCCATTAAATGGTTGTTGTTGCAACACAAGCTAAGTATGAATCAAGATTATCCCCTCATTGCTTTCTTGTTGGCTTATGCATATTAGGGAGCTTTAGGTGAAGTGTAAAGTCCTCAAGGTGAAAACACTTTGATATGAAGTTTCAATCCTAGGACTTGTTCCTACTTTCCCTACCCATTTGCAGACACCTGACCCACTATTATTCCAACCAACTATTGTTTGAGAAATGGTGCCCATAGTTTCTTGTCCTAGGTTTTTCTCAAGTGAATGCAAGTGGGAAGTGTGCTATGGATGTTTATGATGAAGTCTTGATAGCATGCTTTTCAAATCCTATGGACTACCATAGAGCCTTTAGATATTCTTGTTACCAACAATTTGGACAGATTTCAAAACTCAAAACCAAGGAGTATAACCCAAAACCAACCTCCAAAACTCATTAAGCTAATTGCGTAGTGCTTTCCCTTCCATAATTTCCCCCAAAAAATGTCCAACTAATGCACTCTCCATTAAACCTTTGACTTTCACCATGCCTACATCTAGCCCTGCCACCATTTTAATCCTTTATGCTTTAACTCTGATACACTTGTGACTTTTTTGTGACAGCGATCCACCATTTCCCCACGTGGTTAATATTTAAGTTATCTTGTTGATATCCCCTACATGATTAATGAAGGTTGAGCGGCGAGCGCCATTACTTGGGATAAATATAGTCTATTTGGTGCCTTCAGGAAATAGAATGGTCTCTAGAATAGTAATCACTCTCACTCACCACTTTACGAAGCCCAATGGATACCTTCTTGTGCATGAGGACCTCTTCAATTAAGTTTTAACCTTTTCTCTTTGAAAGGATTATAGTTAACTTCATTGAATAGTAATGATGGGCAGAGTAGTTTTTGGGCATGTGAAAACATGTATATGGTGGTTTTGGAATGGATATGTCATACGCTTTCCCATGGAAATATTTCTAGTGGTTTCCTATTCTCAAAATTGATGATTTCTAAATTTCCAAAAGTTTACATCATTTGTTCTTGCACATCACTGTAACTTTTTCTAGATTTTGGATGATTCATTTTCCAAATGCGAGGTTATGGACAATGTAAAAAGGTTGATTTGCTTTACCTTTATGGATTAGGTAGGTTCTCTTTCTGACATTAAGGATGATAACAATCTCTATATTTGACAGTATCTATGACTTAGAAGTATAAGCATCAAATCATGTCTACACTCTTGATGTATAGTCTTTGATCAAGCATATCTGTAGAGTATGCATTTTCTTAAGACAAAATTATTAACTTGAGTCTTTTGGCCCTCTGCCTAATTTGATTATGCATTCTCTTTCTTGCAGATTACAAAAAATGGGTGGTCTTGAGTGGAGCAAGGTTGTACAGCAGCATCAGTGATGGCGGCTTATCAAATGTATTTGGCTACATGCATGAGTGGTCCATCTACTTGCCAATATGCTAGTCCTTGTTTTCATTGGAGTTCACCTTGAACAAGAATTTAGTTTCTATAAGTTACACAGAATATGCAGTTGTGTCCTTTGGATGATACTAATGACTGCCTACATTATGAACGTCTAATGACAATTTAATATATGCCAGTATTGTTGGTTTTGATTGTTCGACGGGAACTTCTTGCTCTTACAATAATTTTATATGCATTATAGTTATTTTGTTTTGATTTTTTATTGTACTGCTGGCGGAATCTTCTTTGGTGATGACATATTATGCCAACTAATTATATAGAGTAGTTATGCTTTCTTATTTTATTGGTTGGTTTGCATTTAAGAAGTGAATGTTAGCATATTGCTAATTGTTGTCTATTCTCTTGGCATACTATACCTAAATTCTGGTTTTGGAAGCAACTTGTTATAAGCCCTTTTATCCAAAATAACATGTGTTGGGGCATCAGGTTCTCTTTTTGGGTTGCTAGGAGCTACGCTTTTAGAGCTTCTTACAAACTTGACAATTTATGCCAATAAGGTAGGCAGAATATTTTATCTTTTGTGGTTTTTGCAATAGAAGAATGTTTTAATTACCTTTCTTAACATAAAATCTGACCTTAGAAAAACTGCACCTAACCATATGACATTTGTCTTTGTAGTGTGCAGCATTAGTGACACTTATTTTCATCATTGTTATAAACTTGGTTGTTGGAGTACTACCGCATGTAGACAATTTTGCACATATTGGAGAAATGATGTCTGGATTCCTACTTGTGTTTGTGTTTCTAATACTCCCTCAGTTTGGATGGGTCACTCGTAAGAAAGTTCCTCCAGGATATGAGTTGGATGCATCTGTCAAATCTAAGCACAATGCATATCAATATGCATTGTGGCTTGTCACATTAATTCAGCTAATTGTTGGGTGAGTATTACTCTAATGCTACAATAATAAAGGGATTTTTCATTTCTAGATTTACCCACATTCCAACCCGATCAGTCCTTAGTTGTGTTTGATTTCCTTTTCTTTTTTTCTTTTTCTTTTTTGGCAAGGGATGAGTGTGTATATGTGATAGAGAGAAAGTGTTATTGTATTGGTCTCATGGTTTTATGGTTGTTGATAGTAACCCATTTTATCCTTTTCAATTTTTCATGAATTGCATACACTCTAGTATGATTTCCTGATGGCACTTTCATGATTTGAAGGCAACTGATGTTTAACTTTTAATTGTTTGTAAAGCACGAGTGCTCTAGCATGTCTGATTGGGGTGTTTAGTGCTAATACATGCTCAGGAGCTATTAGGGAAAATCATTGCATAGGCTTACATACTAGTGTTGGAAACTTGGCACTGCAAAGGATAGTCCATAATATTTTGTTCTACTTTTCTCAGTTTGCTAACTTCTTTTTATTGAGCGTTTAAAGGTGTCATTTTAAATTAGAACTCGTTACAAATTTCTTAAATTTGTTTATTCATAATATGCATCTCCACTATATTATGATACCTCAGATGTACATGAAAATTTTTGCATCTAGAATCTACCAATTCATTCCTATCAAAGGCTTCCAACTTGTGAAATTTAAATGAGTTGAATTCAAACTCCATGCATTGCATCATCCTATCTTCCTCCGTTTGAATTGGTGTGATGAGATTGAAACTCGTTACTCCTGAGGTTTGTTGAAAGATTTCTCCAACATATTATTCACCAATAACTAACATTTTTTATATATGGATTTATCTTATGTTTTCCCACAAATTGGGAGATTACTTCACAAGGTTGCAAGTTTGAGCTTGCCATGAGATCGGGCCTACAGTCTCATCTCTCCCTTTTCCCTTTGAATTTTTAGTGCCAAGGAATTCTTCCAAGCATTTCCTTAACTTTAAAATAAGAATATATTAATGGATCATGTCTATTGTAAGAATACATTAATGGATCAAGAACACCATTTCACTGTTTTGGTGAGTTGGTTCAAGACACTTTAAGAGGAAATGAAACTCAACAATTACATCTATTCGACTTAGTTTTGTTTCTCTTTTAGGAAATAGTGTTGTTGCATGGTATGTTATATTTTAGATAAAACAGATTGTAATTTGCCTAACTTGAGACAATTTGGATCGTTATTTAGTCTTGGTGTGTGTTTTACAAATTTTTGATACATATACATTATGGGTGACTGATTCGTATACATAAAGTTTGTAAAAAGGAAAAGGCAAACTTTAAACTTATATTAATATGGTATGAAGTACAAATTGTAGAGATTTGCTTCGAAATCCATGGACAATGGCATTTTAGAGGAACAATTGGAGTTACAGAGTGGGAAACCTAAGCTCCTTCTACATTTTGCTTCAAATTTGAGCCCCTTCAGAACTTATGCCTTTCTTTGCTTTCTAAAACCTATTTAGGAATTCAAATTATTATATGTACTTATAAATGATTTAGTTATCCTATAATTATGCCATCTATAACTAAATTTTTTTGACTTGATATTTTGTATTCCAATCAATATCGTCTAGTTGTTGGTAGTTGACATAGATGTCATTTGGCCCTTATGGTTGGATCCAATATCATAGTTGTTTGCAGTTGAATATAGACATAGATGTCATTTGGCCCTTATTATTGGTAGTTGGATCCAATCTTTTATAGATGTTAGTTGGCCGCTAATGGTTGATGCCAATCTCATTTAGTGGTCAATTTGTTAGCTTGTTAGTCTAGGGAAAATCTTGCCTTCCTTGTTCAAGATTGTACCACATACTAGCTTGAGGAAACTATCCTTATCACTCAATTTGGCACAACCCGTGCTTACTACTCTGGTTTGGTTCTCCTCAACTTGAAATACGGTGTCTATTAGAGGTTTGCCTATCTTTGGTATCAAGTTAGATATATCTAGCAAGTTGATTTGAACATTATTCTTCTTTGTCTAAGTATTTCAACTGAGCTATTATACACTAAATGTTGGATTGATGTCTATGTTGGATTGATGTCTAAGTATGGTGGCAATCCAATTTGATTTGCTTAATCTTCATTTTATGTTTTAAGCCTTTGCTTAAGAAGTTATTGCCACAATTTGTTTGTAGTTTTTTACTAAGTTACAAGGATACATACATGGGTTTGCCACATTTTCCTTAATTAAATGGTTACAATGGAGATTCCGAGTTGAAAAAATTGCAATATTGCAGATAGAGTTATTGGTTATGCTATTAGAACACTGCAATCAAGATACAACATACCTCCATTACTATGGTCTCTTAGATCAAATATTTTGTACGATCTCCTAGCTAAACTCCGGCCTTCTCTAAAAGCTCATACAACTACATAAAATAGTCTTTTCTAGTCATCGAAGTGTCTCAATAGATTACATAAAAACTGTTCAAGAAAACAGTCCCTGCTATAATGTTTTTAACACTACATAAATGCCAACAATAGGTTGGAAACAAGAATTCATAGGATCAAGACCTTTGGAAAGATCTGCACTCTCAGCTGAAGTGATGCATAATCAATAAAATGATTTGATGTGTTCAACTACTTGTCCACCCTTTGATTCTGGTATTGACCAAACTCCAGCCTCAAGCTATACACCTTCTTCTGAAAGGCTATCGACTGTACCATTAAGCTCTCTGTAGACATGAGAAAACAAGGTGTAATTAAACTGATTTCATTTGATTTACCTCATGTTTGAGAGAAGTAGGCAAAGTAAAGGTCAACTTTCAATGAATCCTTGTATTCTATTGAGACTTACCATGACACGCTAATTAAAGCCTCTCTGGAATGGTTTTCCCTTGCTTTCCATGTTATGATATGGACCTCTGGTTGCTAATTTTAGCATAAGATTTTTTAGCTACCACAACATTGTAGAGTTGAATGATCTAGGAGATTCAATCTTAAAGGAACATATATTGTTCTTGGTATATTTTATAAATACCAGGGGATGTTAGATTTTTATCATTCAAGCTAGCATTATGATCTTAGGATCTTTAACTGAGAGAATAACATGCACAGCAATAAAACACAAGAGACAAGAGACACAAATAATTTTCCTCGGGGAAACTATAAAGGAGAAATCCCCGCAACTTCCTCAGAGATAGAATCATCACCAAAAGTAAAACCCGAAAACATAAAGATGATCTCTCGACAGCAGTAGTCTCTCTCTTGTCCCAGCAACTTCTACTCTCACTCATGCGCCCCAATGAGTGAGTGTGTATGTGATAAATAGAGAGACTCACTCTCTATTTATATTCTTTCGTTCACTTGAAACCCACTCCAACATGTCGGCCTCACTTAACAATTACTTACTAGAGCCGACATCTCTAGGAGTGTCTAATAACCCTAGTGCCCCACAACTTGTGGGGACTTTGCCTCCTCCGACCAACAAGGAGGGTCATCCTTAACACAATGGTGGGGACTATTGCCCCGACTTATAATGACTCACCTAGGGTCAACTTCTCTAGGATAGTCTAACAACCCTAGGGCCCCACAACTACTGGGACTTTAACCCTTGACCAATAGGAGGGTTACCCACAATGACTTGACATGACTTGCTTGCATTATAGAAACTTCCCGAAATAAACATTGGGGTATGACATGACTCAAATACATTACAGACACATCCCGAAATAAACATTGGGGTACAATACATAAGATATACGGATGAATACATTCCAAAGTTACAATTACATCAACACTCCCTCTTAACTAGGAATGTATTCTCTCGACACAATTTATCAGCACAAGTCTTCTTCTATGTATCATCTGGATCATCATTGAGTTCTCATCATCTTCATCTGGATCTAGATCATCACTCGATCTGTATCATCATCACTGGATCTGGATCATCACTCGATCTGGATCTGGATCATCACTCGATCTGGATCGTCATCACTCGATCTAGATCATCACTCGATCTGAATCACCATCACTGGATCTGGATCATCACTCGATCTAGATAATCACTACTAGATCATCATCACGGGTGCTATCTCATGATTCTTCTCGTCACAGGAAGTTCTAGAGAGCCAGTCCTTTTTCATGCTGGTTGTAGGCCTAGCCTCCATGTAGGTCTTCTTCCAGCACTTATATCTGACCCTAAGTCAGAATGGCCCACCCAACACTTACATCTGATCATGTAGGAACCAATCCTATAGTCATATATCATAAAGGCACGCCCAACACTCACATCTGACCATGTGGGAACACATCCCACAACCCTGTCAGAAAGGCCCAGCACTCACATCTGACAACCAATGTGAAAAAGGCTCAGCACTTACAGTCGACCATGCGAGGAACCAATCCTCCATGCCGAAAGGCTCTGCACTTACATCTTACAACCAATGTTAGAAAGGCCCAACACTTATATTCGACCATGCAAGGAACCAATCCTTCATACCGAAAGGGCTCTGCACTTACATCTGACAACCAATGTCAGAAGGGATCTACACTCAAATCTGATCATGTAGGAACCAATCCTATAGTCACATCAGAATGGCCCTCAGTCCCAGACTGAGCTTTCCTGGTAACTGACCAGGTGCTTCCATTCCAAGAATGGCAACAACCCTTATATCTGATCAAGTGGGAACTAATCCCTCAATCACATCAGAATGGCCATGTGCTCACATCTGATCATGTAATACTACATCTTACAGTTGTATCAGAAAGGCCCTCAATACTAGACTGAGTATTCGTGGTAACTAACCAGGCACCTCCATTCCAAGAATGGAAACAACTCTTATATCTGATCATGTAGGAACCAATCCTATAGACACATCAGAACGGCTCAGCACTCACATCTGACATGGAAGGAACCAATCCTCTCACCATGACAGAATGGCTCAGCCCTTACATCTGACCATGGAAGGAACCAATCCTCTCACCATGACAGAATGGCTCAGCCCTTACATCTGACCATGGAAGGAACCAATCCTCTCACCATTTCAGAATGGCTCACGGACTCATCACTTCCCCTTGGAAGGAACCTCAATCTGGACAACACCAAGCTTCTCCCTGAAGTACTCAAAATTCACTCTAGATAATGGTCTCGTCAGCACATCAGTTATCTGTTCATTCGTCGCAACATACAGGAGCTTCACTGCTCCCCTCTGTACCATATCCCTGATATAGTGATACTTGATCTCGATATGCTTCGACTTATCATGGAACACCGAGTTCTTCGACAACTTCACACAACTCTGGTTGTCGCAATGTATACAAGTACCATCCAACTGGAGATCAAATAAATCAGACTGTAGCTTCCTCAGCCATACTGCCTCACAACTAGTTGAACAAGATGCGACATGCTCTACTTCAACTGTACTCAGTGCCACACCTGATTGCTTCCTGTTAAACCAAGAGATCACACCTGATCCCATACTGAAGCAACACCCTGAAGTGCTCTTCCTATCGATGGCACTGCCTGCCTAATCTGAATCAACATAACCCTTCAGGTTAATCTTCTAATTTGCCTCATACTTGAGCCCATAATCAATTGTACCCCTCAGGTACCTCAGAATATGCTTTGCAGCAATCAAGTGAACATGTCTCGGATCTATCGGGAACTGGCTCAAGGTGTTCACAGCAAAGCAAATATTTGGTCTCGTGTTCATCAGGTGCATCAAGGACCCAATCATCTGACGATACATCATGGCATCAACCGACTCTGATGAAGCAACACTCAATAGCTTCAGGTTCGATGTCACAGGTATGGTCATGGCCTTGCAGTCCATCATCCTGAAACTCTTCATGATCTCTACTACATACTTCCCTTGTCCACACCTCCATGCCTAGAAAATAGTGCATCGACACATAACAGGATCATCATTGGTCTTCCGCCTTCAACCTTGAAGCAAAGGTTGGAATCTGCTTTACTCTCAATAAAGCCTAGAGTCATCAGTAATCTATCCATCCTGTTGTACCATGTCGAACCTTAGGATCTTCTGCAGTCACTCCCTCTGAAGCATCATACTCCCTCTGTCTTATGTACTCTATGCACTGAAACATTCTGTACCAAAGTGACAAGTAGCTTCCTATGCTACTAATATTCTATGTATTCATCTAGTGTATGGACTTTCATTTTCAACCTTGTAGCAAAGGTAAGATCTTCATCAAGCTTATCATGTATGTGTTTCAACTCCCACTGGCTGCAAATGTCTCTTCGTAGTGAGAACCTCGTGCTACGAATCTTGCCTTTTATCCCACGATGTTTCCATCTACTGCATGATGGGACTACGAACTTCCCTTCATGTATCGATACTATATCCTAGACATCATTCTTATTGAACTGGTCTTCCCTTTCTTCTTGGTTACTTCTTCATGTCTTGAAGATTCTGCATCAATGATGTCGCTGCATTCGTCATATTATTCTTCATCTTGAACTATCGTCACTTGTTCTTTGGAACAAGTCTCATTCTTCTTTTATTGTAGGCAATTATGTATGCGATCTTTCCTACAAGTCAAATTCATTTGTATGGTTAGAAACATTTCATAAGGAATATTCATACTTGGCAAGTTCTTATGCATAAATATATGATCATGCAACTACTTTAGCCAATACAACATTCATCCATATCTCACAAAAACTTTTCTAAATGCCTTCCATCTCTACCAGGACAACATTGAGATTGTGCACTAATCCAATATGTCAGCAAAGAGGTTTCATTCTAGATAAGTAGAAATGGAGAGTTGTATAGCACCATGAGCTACTTACCCATCACATGCATATTAGTGGTATACGGTCATTAATGCAAACATTCTATCATGCATAATACATAAACTGAATATAAACAAATGCATAACAAAATAATATCATGAAACGACAATTGAATACTTATCTTTATTTGTTTCGTGGGTAGACTCCTTCTTGAGCCTTCAGCTTCATCGTCTTCTTCATTCATAATAGCATCGTTTCTTATCCAAATGCTAAGGTGGATAAGAGGTTCTTCAAGAGTTGAGTTCTTCGTATTCCTCATCACTTGAGGGATCTTCTTTGGATGGTGAGAGCTTGATCTTCAGTTGCTCCCATCTTCTTTTCTCTTATTATTAGTTGAGCTTCTTCTTGTGTGTGCTCTTCCCAGAGTCTGCTGAAAGTAATCACTTCCTTCTAGCACACAATATTTGAATGAATGAATCCCATGATCCTGGGAGGCCATTCAAGGTGGTTATCACCACTTCTTCATTCTCCACTTCTTCTTCTACCACTTCAAGTTGTTCTCTGATTTGAGAGACCCCCGTAAAGTATGACTGTATGGTCTCTGCATTCTGGATCTTCACATTCTTCAACTGTTTTCTCAAAGTCATATTCTGATTTATGTTCTTCCCTTCAAATAGCTTGGTTAAGGAATCAAACATCTTCAGTGTCTTTAGGGAAGACACTTGTGGTACAAGTTGATCAGTGATTGAATCAACAATTATCTTCTTGGCCTTGACCAAGTTCTTTTTGTGTAAGGCTTCGAGCCTCGTCTCCCTCTGGAACTGGAACCTCTCTACTCATGTAGGTGTCCAATTCATTTTCTTCAAAGAGATCATATACTTCCATGCTTGGAAGTTGTCAACTTCATCAAGCTTATCATCAATCTGTTGTGATAGATCACTTTGAAATGAGAACCTCAATTGAAAATAGCAAAAGATTAGATCTTACCGATTTGAGGTGTCTATCCTGGTTTCGGAGCTGGCTGATCTAGGATTTGTCAGAGAAACCCTAATTTTCAAAACTTGGAATCTTTCAAATCTGATTGGATAGAAAGTTATATCTCTTCAAGGCAAGCTTTCCAATGTACTCCTTTTCTAAAAACAGTGGAGGGAAGCTCCCGAAATAGGAAGCCCTAGTTTACGAATTTCTCCTGCAGAAATTCCTGATACTGTTTCTGTGATATCCCTAAAATTACTGCTCCTCTATGTCTAAAACTTCTCACTAAGGTAGCCTCGCATGTCCTTGTTCCGACACCATAGGTTTAATCAAAATTGGTTTCACCAATTGGGACTTATGATCATTTTCCCAAGGTCACTTGTTTCAGGACTGTTCAGAATAGCGAAGTTGTATGGACTGCCATGTGTCACTGTTTCATCTTCTGGGTCTGAAACTTGGACCATAGAAAGTAAAGTCTGTGCCCTTTCTAGAACATCTTCATTAATTTCACTTGGATTCAGTATCCCAAGATATAGCAATTCTCCCCAGGTGACATGTTTAGGGATGAATTCTGGAAGAGGCTGGAACCCTAACTTGGAGGGATCATAGCTCCCAGAATATAGCGAATCTGAGGCTGAATTTTGGATACAGTGTACATCAAGATTTTATCTTCGACTTCAGCAATTTTTAGCTCATTGGCCTTTTCCAATCCTAATATATAGCGAATGTACCAAAACAATCAGTTTTAGTATTTTAGGGTTTTTCCAACTCGAGGTCAAACTAGGGTTTGACTTTCCCGGAGTTTCACCCAACCAAAATCTTGACCCAGGTCTCTAAATTTCGATTTTGATGAGGAGAACAATCCTATGCTGGGCTCACTCAAAAATTCCTCTTCTGTAATAAGCCCTAATTTCCCGCACCAAAAGCTGAAAA
Organism: Pseudotsuga menziesii; assembly: GCA_001517045.1. NCBI lineage: Eukaryota > Viridiplantae > Streptophyta > Pinopsida > Pinales > Pinaceae > Pseudotsuga > Pseudotsuga menziesii. The sequence continues at coordinate 195,962 of LPNX010523067.1, read as the reverse complement.
TGCTCGGAATCGAATTCTGCTTCGACAAAAAGATGCGCCCTTCAATGGAGAGTCAGCCTAGCATACTTTTGCTGATGGATTGTGGAGAGAAACCCAAAAAGTAAGAAGCCCTAGCTTCTGTAGCTGCACAATGTCTTTTTCTCAGGTTAGCTCTGATACCATGTTAGATTTTTATCATTCAAGCTAGCATTATGATCTTAGGATATTTAACTGAGAGAATAACATGCACAACAATAAAACACAAGAGACAAGAGACACAAAGAATTTTCCTCGAGGAAACCATAAAGGAGAAAACCCCACAACTTCCTCATAGATAAAATCAACACCAAAAGTAAAACCTGAAAACATAAAGATGATCTCCCGACAACAGTAGTCTCTCTCTTGTCCCAGCAACTTCTCCTTTCACTCATGCGCCCCAATGAGTGAGTGTGTGTGTGATAAATAGAGAGACTCACTCTCTATTTATATTCTTTCATTCACTTGAAACCCACTCCAACATGTCGGCCTCACTTAACAATTACTTACTAGAGCCGACATCTCTAGGAGTGTCTAATACCCCTAGTTCCCCACAACTTGTGGGGACTTTGCCTCCTCCGACCAACAAGGAGGGTTATCCTTAACACAATGGTGGGGACTATTGCCCCGACTTACAATGAATCACCTAGGTTTGACTTCTCTAGGATAGTCTAACAACCCTAGGGCCCCACAACTGCGGGGACTTTAACCCTTGACCAATAGGAGGGTTACCCACAATGACTTGACATGACTTGTTTACATTATAGAAACTTCCCAGAATAACGGGGTATGACATGACTCAAATACATTACAGACACATCTCGGAATAAACATTGAGGTAGAATACATAAGATATACGGATGAATACATTCCGAAGTTACAATTACATCAACAGGGGATGGATTGTTTGACCAATTCAATCCATCCTCTACCTTCTTAATAAAATCATGACTCGCTTTCAGTTTTATTTTGCTTAATTCATGAACCTATTCTTTTCAATGGGAATTTAAAAAACCATCACTCTCATATTCCTAAAATATATTATCCATCCCTATACCATAAAATCACATATATAGGTGGATTAAAGGCATTGAAGCCTAAATGAAACACCTCCATTCTATAACACACACTCATATATGGATGATAAGAAATTAATGGATGCCTACTAAACATATATAGTTCAATACAACAACAACAACAACAACAACTATCACACGAATAACACATCACCTTCGCAACACCTATCTTCTTTCTTGCACACATTGAACACGTTAGCTTCTCACTCTACTATTAGGTTGTGTATGATCACTTATAATCAACAAATTTATCACCACAAAAACACTTATAATCTAGGGATTCATGTTTATTCCAAATACAAATATCTAAGTAGCACACAATGGGAATCTACATTATCAACATAGTAGCACAGTACTTCTAGTTTATATCATCCTCTAATCAATTTTCATCAACCAGAAGGCACATGATTTAAATAAACACTTTCATTATTTCTCTCAACCTTGCAAGGATCCTCCATGAAAAGGCTCTCAGTAGCACATACTTGGGAATCCCCCTAGAGTGTTTATCTCCTTAGATGTCAACACTCTAGTCCGTATTAAATGTATTTGGATTTCCTACTAGTTTTGAAGAAGATAGTAATTGATCCTATATAGCTCTTACCTACTTCAACTCTGTATACAACTCCACTCTTAACCTGGTCATTTATAAATTCAAATCACTTTCCATTTTATTGACATGTTTTCAAGTTTGGAGGAAATTGGGGAAACTTTCAAGATAAACTAGGAGGAATTGATAGGGAACATTATCACCTTCCTCTTGTCCAATTCCTGTCAAAATATTAACCATATCATATATCTAGCTATCCATCCAACCCAATGACTAGTGGGTACACCTACCTTGAGGGTGCATCCTTCTAGCCATCTCAACCATCTAAGACAACACAACCATCTTAGTTAGCCAAATTCGAGAATGTGGTATGCTACGCCCTTCAGGGTGCAACCTTATAGGGTAACCTTGCATTGGTTAATTAATTTTTGTGTAGTTTATTTATCCAGGTCATCATTTTCTAGTGTTGATATATGTGCATGTGCATCTAATATTAGTTTTCTAGTGTTTGAGGGACATGCATCCTTAAATGGGGTTTCCAAACTTCGAGATCTATGTAAGCCTATATGAATTGTATTTTATTCATTAATTAAAATAGAGAAATTTTGTTGATGAGCCACTGTATTTTTTGTGTTTTTCATCTTTTATCTATTCCTTATATCAACTATAGCCTTTTTTTAAATCTATATTTCATTTGTTTTCCAGGAATGTTATTACTTATCACTATTGATGGAGAGCCCATAAATGATGGTTTATCAAAGTGACCAATGGGGGTTGGAAATACTATAAGGATTATATTTCCTATTTGAAATTTTGATGTGCATTGTTTTGAAGCTGTCAATGTCATAAGAATATGAATCCTTGCATCATGTGTTATTATAGAATTGGAGAAATGGTGTACATATCAGTGAAGTGTTCATGATCCATCTCAGAGTGAGAGTTGTATCCTAGAGAATTTATGTTCATGCTTCAAGGCCATTGATTAACTTGTGGATGTGGCTATGTGCTTTGAGTTGACATATAAAAGATGTCAAAAGTGGAATATAATGTGGGTTGTTTATGTTAACTACAAATAATAGGTTAAGTAATGGTATAATCATGTGAGTAGAGTTATCAAATGAAGGGGTGGCACAAGTTCTTGGAACATGTGAGGAGGTTATGTGTAACCTCTCGTGTCAAATGGAGATAGGAGGGAGGAGAAATTATCCATAATTGAACATCTTGTAATGAATTTACAAGGCTTATTTAAATAGATGTGATGTGGTATATACAGGTTCAAGGTTAGAAAGAAAAAAACACAAGTAAAGTCTATTCATTAAATGTTGAGATGGTTCAATGAGAAAATGCGTGCAATTCTGGAAGGAGTGATGAAATAAAAATTTATCCCCATGATCTATTACATCTTGGAAATAAAGAGTAAAAAATTCTTGAACCAACTAAGGTCTAAGTATATGTCACTATTGTATACTTCTTCTGCTAACTTCCTTGAATATTATGAACATAGTGTTATTTTAATAGAAGTTGGTAATAGTACATTGGATTTTGTAGATGTAGGTGTTAAGATCACTAGAGGTTGAATGGAAAATGAGATTTTTAGAGAGTAGGAATGGGAGAAGGAATGAGATTTGTAGTGGAGATTAGGGGCTATATGTTGGCTGAGAGAGGAAGGAATAAATAAAAATGTGACAGGGGTGTTGAAGAGAAAGGAACATGTTGGAGGTGGGAATTGGGTATAATAGATAGAGAGAGAGATTTCTAGATACAAACTTCCTTATTGAGAAGGTGTGAATCAGGTTAATAGTGAGAGAGATGCATTTGACTGGCCTATTATCATGTAGCAGGATGGGGAAAATGGATGTCTATGGAGAGATAGTAAGTATCATGGTTGGCATTTTATAGAGTAATGTATTTCCACTAATAGGAAAATATGAAGAGTAATTATATGCAATAAATGAGATATATTCCACAATCTACGGTGTTTTGGAAAGGTTTTAATGGAAAAAGTTAAAGTAAAACTTTTTTTAATCACTAGTTTATTATAGTATTATTTCACCCAACTTATACAATAAGGTGACCAGTTTGGGGTAGTAGGAAGTTGTAGGTGATAGATGAATGACTGAAATTTGATATTTTTTGGCTTCCTTGTCAAAGGTGATAGTGGCTAGTTGGTCCTTTATTTGGCCATTGTTAGTAAAAAATAATGTTGAAGTTGAATGGGAATTGGCATGCGTCATGAACAATAAGGAGGGATAAGTGGTAGTAGGATTGGAAAGAGAAACACTTTGAGGAGGAGGAGAAGGTTTAAGATAGGAAGGTTCTATTACGAAATTGTTCATTTGGTCATCATAGTTTAAGGTTTTGGATGTGGTTTTACAATATAATAATTGATAGTAGACGACATCATGTGTTTCTATCTTGTGATAATATCACCATCATGGGGTACGAGAGAGACTAGGCTGATTCCTAGAGCTAGGTGAATGAAGTGCTAAGAATGGATGTAGGCTTGGGGAGTTGAAACTGTTAGTGATAGAGATAGTGTTAAATTTGGGTTTAGGGTTATGGAAGGATGTAAATCTAGGCTTCTTTGCAAATTTGTGTTTAATATCTAGGGCATGAAGAAAGTCTTGGTCTATGGTTGTGCTCTAAGACATGTCTTCTACCTTAGATATAATTCCCTTGGAGTATGCATTCCCACTAAGATTTTTTTTTTAATTTCCACAGGTCCGTCGGATTTCTGATGTCCTTTTCCATTATATCTGACAACAATGCGATACCACCGACGGCTCTCCTTGTCGGTTCTCCGACCCCCTAAGCAATGAAATTCATGGAATTTTATCATTGGATGTTCCTTCAAATCCGACGACAGTTCCATACCATTGATGGCTCACCGTGTCTGTTATCCGACCCCCTTTGCAATGAACTCCGTCGAATTTTCTCGTCGGATGTTCCATGAAATCCGATGGTAGTGCCATACCACCGACAGCTCGGTCTGTCAGTTATCTGACCCCCTATGCAGTGAAATCCTTCGGATTTCTGAACTCCATGCCGTCAGTTATCCGACCCCATATGCAGTGAACTTCATCGGATTTGCTATGGAAATATTAAAATAGTCGTTGTCGGATATCTGATGAGTATATGTTGGAAATTCGACGGGGTTATTTTACGGTCGGATATCCACTGAAAAGCAATCGACGTTTAAAAAGGAAGTTGATTGTTGAATGGTCAACAACATGATGTCGAAAATCAGACATCTATGCCGTCGGATTTTGGATTCAAAAATGCTAGTTCTTCAACAAAATGGGGTTACAGAAAGGAAGAATCAAGCAATTGTGGAGGCACCCAAAGCCATGATACATGACCAGAGTCTACTGATGTTCTTATGGGAAGAAGAATCCATAACAATTGTTTATATACAAAATAGTTGCCCTAATAAAATATAGAAGGACATGACTCTGGTAAAAGCCTTCACAGGAGTGAAGCCAGAAGTGGGCCACCTTCTTATCCTTGGTTTCCCAATATACATTCATGTTCCCAAGGATAAAAGGATGAAACTAGAACCTTTAGGCAAGAAAGGAACATTCATGGGATACAGTGAGTCTTCAAAGGCTTACAGAATATACATCTCAGAATCAAGGCACATCGAATTTAGTAGGGATGTAACCTTTGAAGAAGAAATGGCTATACAAAACGGAAAAGATTTGATGTGGAGATTGATGATGATTAAGAGATGAGGTCATCTCTGCCTCTAAAACTTAAGAGGGATTCTAAAGAAAAGAATGAATGAATGAATCCCACTGATCAAATTGAGTCAGTTGATGCTCCCACATATATGGAAGTAAGCCAGAAAAGACCTATATGGGCACAACAGACATTGCAGTATGTTGAGGGGCACAAAGCTCCACATAGAATCCATCGAGAAAAAAAATACCTCAAACGTTCTCGAGTTATGTAGCATTGACGAGTCACATCATTAACTCATATCCTACCATGTACGAAGAAGCACCCAGACACCAAGTTTGGAAGGATGCCATGACAAAGGAGTTCTAGTATATCATGAAGAATGATGTATGGGAGGTTGTACTGATACCTGAGGGGAAGTCAGTAGTGACCTCCAAATGGGTTTTCAAGATCAACCACAGAGCAGATGGTAGCATGGAAAACACAAGGCAATATTTGTTGCCAAAGGATTTTCTCATAAAGAGGGAATTGACTATGATGAAACATTTTATCTTGTGGCTCGATATACTTCCATTAGAACCATCATTACTATTGCTTCAGCTATGGGATGGAAGATGCATTTGTTGGATGTAAATACTTCCTTTCTCAATGGCATTATTGAGGAAGAAGTTTACATTGAGAAACCAGAAGGGTTTATTGTCCATGAGAAAGATTCTCACATATGTAAATTGAAAAAGGCATTATATGGACTCAAGCAAGCACCTTGTGCTTGGTATGGATGAATAGAGAGATACTTGGTAAAATTGGGATTCACCAAGAGTGATGGAGATCTTAATATTTACTACAAGATTATGGATGATGAACCACTAATTTTGGTCCTAAATGTGGACGAATTGTTTCTCACAGGAAACGAGATACTAATTGGATGGTGTAAGAAGAAGCTTGCCTCTGAGTTTAAAATAAAGGACCTCAGATTGATGCATTACTTCTTGGTATTATAAGTATGGAAGAGGCAGAAGGAAATTTTCATAAGTCAAGGAAAATGCACCATTGATCATTTGAAGAGATTCGAGATGTTGGACTACAAGTCCATGGCTACCCCGATGGATGTAAATTTCAAGAAACCGAAGGAGTCTACTTCAAATTCTGATATGTTGGATCCCACCATGTATCGTCAATTGAATGGCTCTCTGGTGTATTTGACTAACACTAGACCAAATATATGTTTTGTTGTGAATACTCTTAGCCAGTTTACGAGTGATCTGAGGCATATTCACTGGGTTTCTGCAAAACATTTTCTCATATACTTACGTGGAAATGTGGGATATGGTCTAAGATATGCTTCAGGATGTGATATGATATTGCAAGGATTTTCTGATTCAGATTAGGTCGGGTGTGTTGCAGATAGGAAGAGTACTACTGGATGTTGCTTCAGTTTGGGATCTGTAGTGATTTCCTGGTGTAGCAAGAAGTAGACCTCAGTAGCACTTAGCACCATAGAGGTCGAGTATATGGATGCCAATGCAGCAGCTCGAGAAGCAATATGGCTTTGAAAACTCCTTACAAGATTGTTTGGTTAGATTCCAGTACCAACTATGATTCACTATGATAATCAAAGTTGTATACAGATGTCAGTGAATCTCGTATTTCATGATAAGACGAAGCATATAGAGATTTGATATCACTACATTCATGATACGGTGCAGAAAGGCACGGTTGATTTACAGTGTGTTCTGACAGATGACAATACTACAAATATTCTTACCAATCCTCCTCTCAGGACAAAGTTTGAATACTTTCACAAAAGACTTGGAGTAGAAGAAAATGTATCCCTCGTGGAGAGGGAAAGTCAAGACTGATATCTATGATGCTTTCACATTGGTGCCTTTACTTGTTCTGAATCTCAGCCAGATATGGGAGAAATCCCATCGGCATTATGAGACGAGAAGGTAGCAGATGGCCATGTACACTGATGACCACTATATGTTTAGATTCTCAATATATTTTTCTGTGGAGTATTCCCACCAATGCTTGAGATGAACTGGTAGTAGATGGTCATGTACACAGGTGGCCTTTGCTCGCTCTGGTTCTCAGCCAGGTATGGGAGAAATCCCATCGACATCTTGAGATGGGTAGGACATAGATGGTAGTGTGCATTGGTGACCACTATACATTCATATTCTCAATTAGGTGTTCTTTGGAGTATTCCCAACAACTCTTGACGTGAGCAGGTTGTAGATGGTTGTGTACATTGGTGACCTCTATTGGTCTTGGTTCTTAACCTGGTGTTTTGGAGAATTCCCACCATCCTTGGTTCTCAACTTGGTTTAGGATAATTCCCACCATCACTTGAGATGAACTTATAATATATGGTCGTGTGAAGCATTCCCAGGTTCTCAGGTAGAGATGAACTCATAGCAGATAAGATGTTGATTGTTGTACTCTCCAATGGATGTGTAGAGTTGTAGAGATGATAGATCTATCGACGGACTGTGTGGATCATATTTTTTATGACAACCTTCAGTATGTATAGATATGATCGAGAAAAATGAGATGTACATAAGAGACCCAGATGTTTGTGATGCTGATGATGACCATATCTAAAGAATACCTTCCTTATTGATAGGGTGTGTTGGAATTTGTGCAACTTCAGAAGTTATTCTTATTGAACTTGTATTGTATTTCCTTGTACCTCCTATGGGAGATTATATTGTCTTATTCACTCATGTAAACCCTAAAAGTAATCAATGTAAACCCTGGGGAAAGAATCCACGATAAATTAATAAAATAAAATTATTTTTGTATTTCCCCAACGTAGGTTGTCCCTAGTAAATTTTCACTTGGAAAATCAGTATATATAGGATGCGCCCCTCCTCATTATTTCACCAGCTCACATCAAGTTTCTCCAATAGAAAGGTGCGCTACTGCAATCAAGGAGAGTGTTTTTTGGGGTTGTATCTTTGAGAGACATTTTCTCTCTCTTTCTTCTCAGGAGCTATTATCTCTATATAAAGGTTTTCTAGGTTTTTTCCAATTGGGTTTCCCAAGATAAATTCTTGTGTTCTTTGTTTATGTGCTTTGTCTTTCTTCTAGATATCCTATTGTTTATTTGCAATTAATTTATATTGTTATAATCTTTTAAAAACTAGCAACATGATCTCAAGTAGGAGATGCATTGTATTGAAGGAAGATTGAAGGCCTTGTATTTAGGTTTGAATACTTTGTAATCGAGTTTGAATATTGATTTGTGCTTACACAACATGATTCCTTCTCCCGTTGCTTGTCTCTGTCCAATATAGCTTGTAAATCCTGGGTGAGGGTGGTGATATCCCGAGGGATTGTGTAGCAAGGGGAGTCACAACTCACCAAGTAGTATAGATGGAAGGGAAAGTTGATATCGTGAAAGGTGTAGTTGCGGTATTCTCACGGTGGTGAGAAGGGTGTAACCATATGTTCTAGTTCAGATATTTCTAAGCATTTATAGGTTGTGAGACATGTTCCATTGCACCCATAACATTGCTTCCTGTAGCTAATACATTTTGTTTCATTGAAAAAGGTTTTCATTTTACTGAGCTACAATCTTTTTTGTTTGGAAATGTTCCTAGTGTTGAGATGAGTGCATGATCACTTTTGGTTTGCGAGTACCTCTCATGTGGATCTATGGCCTCAAATCTAGGGTGATTGTCATTTTGAAAGATGCATCAACATGGCATGTCTATGCATGTGTTTAACGTTGTCCTATTGAAGCTAGTTTCTTTTCATTAAAATGAGTATTTTGTTATATCTTTGTTTATTGCAATTTTTTATATATATGTACTCATGGATCTGATTTTGTTGTCGTTTACATGGTTGTAGGTGGAAACCATGAGATCTGGTCTATTTATCATTTATATGCTTGTATATGGCATCCTTCATATCTGGTTTTGTTTATATTAATATGGTTGTAGGTGGCAGTCAATAGATTTTACTTTTAACACTGTTAATATGCTTGATTGTGACAACCTGTAGATCTGTTTATTACATTGTTTATGGTGGTTTGTAGATCTGATTATATTAAGTTTAAATGATTATAATGGATCTAATATTTTATGTTTCAAATCATGTTAATGGCTTGCTCGGATTTGGTTGTATTCCATGCCTGCACCATGCCTGCATTTACCTTGCATAACATGTTACTGAAGAATGATTTGCAATTGTATTCATGAATTTCATTTTAAAAGGTTGAATGTTTTATTTTAGTAGCTCTTTCGGTTTCCAGGTGTCCTTTGCCTTGGATCCAGATTTGGGAAAATCACATATAGCATCCATGTATCTCAATAGATTGATTGTTTTTTATATGGACTTCAATGATCAATGTTATGCATGTACAAAAGAAAGAAGCAGAAAGTTCAAGGTCAAATCACATAGTGAATAAATCCCAAGTTAGTGTCAACCGAAACCACTTGGTGTGAAGGTTTATGGTCATCCAAAACCACTTGTATGTGAGGTTCATGGTTATCCAAAACCACGTTTTGTGAAGATGGAAGTTTGTGGCCAGCTAGAAACCACCTGATGTAATGCATGGTTCGTGGTAAGTCAAAACCACTTGTAATGGTTAGGGGTAAGCTGCAAAATCCCAAGGTGATGTATGATGAGGGGAATCTAGTTAAATGAAACAATACACTAAAGCTAAGACATATGAAGCCAACAAGCAAAAGATGAGTACATGACCTAGATAAGGACCAAGACAGCAAAAACAAGCATAGTAAGCAAGCACAAGAATTGAAGGTACAAACAACAAGTATTAATTAAGGGGGATTGTTGGTATATGTAACTCATTATTGGTGTATGATTGAGCTAATGACCTGTTGAATAGGTAACACGAGAAGATGACCTAGAAGAATAAATTAGTATCTAGAAATGGTTGAGTTAGTTGAGTAGTGGATATAGATAAGATTGTAATAAATAAGTTGTTAACTAGAGGAAGAATAAGGGTATAGAAGACACAATGAGCATCATTGATTACATGTCTAGATATATGGTTGAGATCAATTGAGCATTGTATAAAATGTATGATTTGCTAGTAATGAAATCAATAAGCAATACACTACATTGCGTGTAATCTGTGTGCCTCTCTTTGAGCATGTTTTCTAATTAGAGTTGTAGAGTTATGTTGGATTTCCCAATTTGCATCAAGTTGATCAGGGCACACACATCATCATTATGTTCATAAATCTAGGGGGAATTATAAATTGGAATTAAATTCTCAACGAATAAGGGAAAAGTGTAAGTTGATAATCTCAAACCGAACAACAATAAAAGGCCTTTATGGGTGTTTCCTTATTGGATGATTATTCTCGAAGCCTTCGTGGAATTCTACAATGATTCCCATATTTTTTGAACAATGGCTAGATGTTTCAAAGAATTGAAGGTAGATTGAAATTGTTAATATGGTTTGAATTTTATTGCAAGCATAAATTCAAGTTTTGATTTTGATTTAGCAGAAGAATTTATTAGGTTATCAATTTTCTTAAAAAGTAAAAATGTGGGGCTTTGTACTTTTAATGGATATTTTCTAGTGTCATTGTGGTTTATTAAGTGTTAAGTTGCTTTGTATGTATTCAACAATCATGCTTATATATTTTATTTAATGAATATCAATCAAATGATCATGTTTAAATGATTTTATCTATATCCAAATAACATCAATGTTTATATATATATATATATAAGGCTCACAGCCCCAAGAGTTAGCTCAAGCGGTCAAGCAACCGTAATTAGGCCTCCCGGCAAGTGAGGTCGCGGGATCCATTCTCCTCGACGCTCTTGGGGTTAGGCATGAAGTGTGCCGAGAGTGAGGCCCCTTCGGGTGGGCCCTCTTGAAATTATTCCGTGGATGTAGCCCGTCGGTCAAGGGGTGAACCACATTGAAAAATATATATATATATATTAGGCTCATTCCTTATCGACATGGATGGAATGGAAAACAAAATGTTTCTAATGGTCTATGGATGCCAAAGTTTCGGTTCTAGCCCAATTGCACATTCACATTCCAAACCTCTATTGGTGTTCCATGTGAATTCAACCCTACCCATGGTTGGTCATCTAGATCTTCTTTTCCCTTTTCCCAAATGGAAAATTGCGGAGTCGCAAGTTATAAAGGCCTTTTACCAAATGACAACTCATGGAGTATTTATATCTGCCAGATATAAGGACTTCTTGTAGATTGGGTGGTTGGGAGGAATGATTGTTACCTTCCCAACCTAACTTCAAATCCCACTTGCTTCTTAGTAGCAATTATTATGCACTTTTAGATTTTTTTTCCCCTTAACTTTTGTAAAATGGTGTAGATTGGGTGGTTGGGAGGAATGATTGTTACCTTCCCCACCCAGGTTTAAATCTTGTTTATAATCCATGAATATATATAAAAGTTGATAAATAAGATATGATATGTTACAAGATAGGCTTT
>LPNX010523067.1:162836-184178 GCA_001517045.1 Pseudotsuga menziesii | reverse complement strand
ATATATAATGTTATATTTGTGTATTTATTGTTGTTATTATTTAGGTATGTAACATATTTATTTTCTTGGAAAAAAGTGTAATTTTATATCATCTGTCTAGAAAAAATTTACATTTGGTAGATACACATAGTTGTGTATTCAGGTAGGAACCAGAGAGGTCAACAAGAGACAAAATAAACAGACCCCGAAAGTCTTATGTATATATCCACAAACAGGAAATTTAAAAAATATAGTTTTCTGCCATAGTGTGTTCCCTGGTAAGAGCCTCCAATGTTCATTTCTAAACAGAACCAGTACCAAAGAACGTATTGAAGTGAGAAACCTTCAACCCAATTTTGTTTTCCTTTCTAAACAGAACCAGTACCAAAGAACGTACTGAAGTGTGAAACCATCAACCCAAAAAAAAATTGAAACTGTCCACTGACAGTCCCAATAGTGTGTGATCCAGAAATGTGGCAGTCCCATTAGTTCATACCACCGAGAACCGGAATAAACATATATATAGGAATAATAAAAAAACATATTATTGCTGAGCAGCTCCTTCTATAAAAGGTTTGTGGTAATATTCCTAAACATAATCCTCTATCAATTCTCGAATATTCCACTGGCCCAAGGCCAACTGTAGCCCCTCCTTCGAGGCTTTGTCTGCCTCCTTGTTATTTTCCCTGTATACATGTCTACATGAAAAAGAGGCATAAGTGTCTAAAACTGTTTTTATAGAAGATAAAATGTCGGCAAGTCTCAAATTTCTGTATAGTTGAATCCCCTTGGTCCAATTAATCACAATCATCGAGTCTCCACATACATTTAGAGTTCTACACCCTTTCTCTGCTGCAAAAATGAGAAGAAGTTTCAAGTTGAGTAGCTTAGCATAATTGTTACTACCTCCCCCCAACCCAACCATTAATTCAAAGAAGTGAGATTCCGAAAGAAAAAAGAATAGCCCCTCCCCCACAGAGACTATTTTGAGCCACCCCATATAAAAAACCCCCATGACACTATTATGTCAATATCAAGATCCAGAACATCCCTCTGTCTAGTGATCTTGATGTGTTGTGTAAAATCAGGTAGTATACCACATGCTAGGCTAGCTGTGATTTATGGAATGCATCCATTATCAACAAAAATCAAGTTATTTCTAGCTAGCCATACCACCCAAATAACCAATAACAGAAGTGTTTTCGTTGATTCTTGTGATTCTGTCCTCCTCCAATTCTCCTAGGCCTGAAGTATCGAAAGTCCCTCCCAGATGCAAGGGGTGCCCAATAATTTAGCACGTTCCTTCCACACCTCTTTAATAAACGGACAATGTAAGAAGAGATGATTCATATACTCATCTGCATCCTTACAAAGAGTACACCAACCAGGCCCCTGTAGACACCCTTTTTGCAAATTGTCCCAGGTAGGAGCCTTGTTTTCCAGTACACACCACATAAAAATTTTGGTTTTAGGTGGGCTTTTGATTTTCCATAGTGACTTCCACCACCAAACCACAACCCTTTGAAAGCCATCAGCACTAAGTTTTACATACCCCGCTTTTGGAGTATATCTCCCATCCGGATCCATGTCCCAAATGAGAACATCCTCCTTGTCCCGAAGCTTAATCTGTGCCTGAATCAGAGCACCAATAAAAAGTTCCATATCCCTTTCTGATAGCTCGGGTAATTCCAAATCCCTTGTTGATATCCAGTTTTGGTCCCACCGGTTCTCCTGTAAAGGTGCAGCTAATTGGGAGAGGTGTACATTACCTTTATGTCTCAGCACCACCGCCATGTGTTCAGGCAACCTATGTTGCTAAGTGCATCCGACCCATGGGTCCTCGACCACCCTTAGCTTCCTCTCATTCCCCACGTACCATGCAAGACTAGATTCAATCACATCAATAAACTTAACCACATCCTTCCAAATAATGGATCCACCAGCATGAGTCTTCATAGGGCTCTGAATCGAATCTTCCACATAAACAGGGGAAATATACTTATGAATCATAACCTGTGTCCACAAGCTTTTAGTCTTCAAGAGTCTCCATCCCTCCTTGGCCGCTAGAGACTTAGAAAACAAAAAGATGTTTTTGATGCCCCAACCTCCCAATCCTTTCAGAACAACAATCCTCCCCTATCGAACCCATGGATTCACTTGCACCTCCTGTTTACCACTCCACATAAAACAAAATCAAGTTTTGTGGGCCGCTTCCAGTATGCCTTTTGGAATCCATTCCAGTGACATCTAGTAGACTGGAATTGCTTCTAGGACTGCTTTAACCAACACCAGTTTGTCGGCCCTAGACATCCATTTATGGCTTCAGAGTTTTAGTCGTTTTTCCATCTTGTCCAGCAACCATTTCCAATCTTGTTTTCGATAATCATTAGGTTTTAAATAAAACCCTAGGATATTTTAGTCCTCCATCCAATCCTCCCATCATGTAAGGAAAAATCCCAGAGTATACATATATCTCATCATCGCTCAACATGTGGGTGGACAAAGTAGATTTCCCAAAGTTTATTTCCATCCCAGTGGCTTTAGAAAGCAGCTCCAGAATATTAGAAAGAGTATTTAGGTCTTTGGCAGATCCTGAACATAATATAAGGATGTCATCCATAAACAGAACATGAGTCAATTGCAGTTGCTAAGAGATCTGAATACCTTTAAAATTTCCCAATCTTTTAGCCTCCCTTAGAGACCTACTCAAACCTTTAGCCACTAACAAAAAGAGAAGCGGGGACAGAGGGCATCCTTGCCTCAATCCTCTCTCAGCATGAAAAAAAGGGGATGCAACACCATTGATCAGAATCGAAAATGACACAGCTGTGATGCAACTCATAAGCCACCTAATAAAAGCAATTCCAAACCCAAGGTGTGTTAGCCACATACGTAAGTAAAGCCAGCTTACCTTGTCATAGGATTTGGAGAGATCTATTTTTAGGATAGCCCCCTTGATATTTTTTGTTTTCATGTTGTGGAGACCTTCCTGGGCTACCCCTATGGCTTCGTGGATCTGTCTCCCCTCCAGGAACCCAAATCGCTCTTTAGTGATGTGTTCAGACAAAATCCCCTTTAGTCTTTTTCACAATCACCTTTGATACCACTTTGTAGATGCAATTGCATAGTGAAATGGGTCTAAAATCATTTAGTGAGACATGATTGTCAACTTTTGGAATCAGAGCTATAAAATTCGAATTGAAACTGGCCAGAATCCTTCCCGTGATTCTAGTGTCCTCCACCACCTTCAATAAATCTCCTCCCAAGATTTCAAAAAGTTCTAGAAAGAATTCAATCGTCCATCCATCAGGGCCTAGACTCTTATCCTTCTGAAAAATATTACTTCCTTTAGTTCACCTTCAGTGACTTCCTCCATTAACGATAAATTATCATCCTCTTCCACAAAACGAGGGAAAACCTGAGCAATACAAATGACTTCAGTTAAAGATGCATGGGCAGGTGCTTTAAACAATTGCTTGAAATGCTCCACCCCAGTACTGTCCATTCCATCAAAAGTGTCATCTTTTGTTCTATGTTCATCCAGTAAGCTCCAAACAGTATTTGCTGCTTTTCTCCCTCTGGCATAAGCATGAATTTTTTTTGTGTTGTCATCCCCGCAATTGAACCAAATCGCCCTACTCTTCAATCTCCACATCTCTTCCCTTTCCAATAGCAGTATATTTCTTCTCCCTTCCAGCCTGATCAACAATTCCTTTTCCAATTGATTCATCATCCCCCCCCTTCCTTTTCAATAAGCTTTAGTTCACTGTCCTCCCTTCTTCTCTTGTCCACAGACCAGACCTTAATAACATCCTTTAAATTCTGGAAATTCGTTGTAAACCGAAATGTAGCAGTACTCTTGCTATCAGGATCAAAAGGAATCCATATGTTGGATATCAAAGAGAGAAAAGTCTTGTCTTTCAACCAAGTCTTGTTGAATTTTAAGGGACTTCATGGTTTAATAGGACCATTCTCAAATTCCATAAAAATTGTAGAATGATCCGAATGACCACCACACCCCACCCATTGTCTGATAAAATGATGTCTATCCACTACCTTTTCTGTCACCGGGAAACGATCTAGTCTCTTGGCCACCCTCCCCTCCCTGCAGTTGTTGTTTTTTCAAGTAGGTTTGAGCTTGATGGGTTCAATATCCAACCAATTCCTTTCAACCAGCTTCTGAGTGAAGTAATCCGTCAACAAATCGACACAAGCATGGTCCCCCCAAACCTCGGCCTACCCCAAAGAAAAATTAAAGTCTCCTCCAATAATCACCAAATCACTCCTCAATAGTGAGTTGTTAAATAGGTTATCCCAGAAGGGGATCCTATTCAGATACGGGCCATAGACATTAAAAATAGTAAAAGTATCCACATGTTCTGGAGCCTTAAAAGTCATGCCCATAACCGACTCCATACCCCAAATGTTCAGAACCTTAATATTTATGACATTCTATCCAATAGCCAATCCTCTCAAGCAACCTCTAATGTCCAGAGTATCAAAATGCCAGCCATTAAACCAACTTTCCAACCTACATTTAACCACATCTCCTACCACCAAAGTTTCTTGAAGCAAAATTACATCAAGGTGTTCTAAATGAACCACCCTCCTGAGTGCTGATCTTTTCTAGGGACCAACAAGACCCTGGCAATTTAGAGACACAAGCTTCATCTACGGCCCTTCTTCTGGGCATGCATTGCTCTAAGCACCCTTTCAATAGATTGTTGTTTGCCATCCAACAAATCCTTTCTTGTTTTGGACTGCACCTTAGCAATGAAATATTTCCTTCCCCTTCCCTTGGGGGGCTCCATAGCAGCTTTCCCCAAACCCCCCAAAGACACCTTGGAGAAAGACCGGAGAAAATACCCCGAATCAGTTGAATCAGGTGGGGAACAAGGGGAGAGAACCTCATCCTCAATCGGTTATGTGATCGAAACCTGAGGGGGAACCCCTCGAAATGCAACAGAGTTGGGTGAAGAAAACTCTATAGGTTGAGTAGTCAGAATCAGATTTTTTAACCCTTCCACCCAGTCAAGCCCAGACACATTCAATTTTTTTGTAAATAAATTTATAGACGGGGTAAGGGTAAAAGAAGAGATACTCGGAAGAGGAGCCCCCGTCATGAAAGGTTCGCCCACATTTCTGACCGCCTCTACCATAAGAAGTGTCGCCATAGGCTCCTCCTCGTGACTGCTACCATATGCTTCCTCACTCATCGGTTCCATAGGTGTTGACGGTGGTGACGATAGATCAGAGCATCCCCCATCCACTTCAGTCCTCTTAAGCCCACAATGCTTTATGCAACCATTTATAGTACGGACCGACAAGCTACAACCAACCGCAGGATGCCCATAAGCATGGAACCTCTTGCAACGAAATGGGACATTCTCATAGTTCAAGATATGTTTAATGTGATACTGACCCCAACTCAACATCAAATCTCCAGCTAAACCATCCCTGATGTTGAGATTGACTAGTATTCTTGCAACCCTTTTCAGCTTCGTTTCCTTGAAAGAATAATATGTTTCCAGGAAGGTCCGTAGAAGGTTACTGATGTTAATGAAATGTTCTTTAGCCCAATATTGAAGCGACAATCTTGGAAGTCACACCTAAAGGGGCATAATGTCCACACTCTCCCTGCTTGCATCAAAAAGGGGATGCCATCGTTTTAACAACACATGAGTATGTTCCAAGGACCAATTATGTTTGAGTGCCCACTGCAAGTGCTCATGGATTTGGAAATTGAATGCAAACCAACCATGAGTTAAGCCTTCTACTTCTGGAGCCACCCCCAACGCCTCCTTCTAGCAATTTTCAGCCCAATTAACCACAGTATGCTTAGAGAAAGTTCTGCCCAAAAACCACCCCACCAGTGTAAAATTGGCCATCTGCTCAATACGTTCCCAGCCTACATCCTCACCCAGCCCGTAATTAATACCATGCTTCTTCTTAACCCAATTCTTGCGTCGTTTATGAGCTCCCTTGCTGTCGACTCTTCCATCTGCCTCACTACTGGATCCCGATGCCAAAAACCCCTTCAATGACACATTAGGGCATCCACGTTGTTCTGACGAGCCAATGGACTGAGCCACAAACCCTAAATTCTCCACCCGCTGCTCAGAACTCTCAGGATTCTCCAATGCGCAACCAACGCCCCTCCTTTCCCTAACTGCATTTGGTCTCAAGACACCCCTTATGCCTTCCCGTTCAATGACCAACCACCCCCCATCTTTCTCATATGACACCACCAAACCCTGACGCCCTAGACTCGAACCTCCAAGACCATCTTCTAGGAAGACCGTAGAAACCTCCGTGATGTGAAACGACGACAACGAGGACAGGAGCAAAGAGGACGGTGAAAAACCCTCCTCTCCAGCCACCGGTGAGGGTAAAACCACAAGGAAGCCCTCCACCTCATCTCACAAACAATCACCTGAATCATGCTAGAAAATCCCATCCTCTAGGTGTTCAAAGGAGTAATCAACCAGATATTCCTCAGCCATAGCTCACGAATAGGGTGTCTAGTAAAAACCTCAAGTTAAAAAGGAAATTAACAATTTGAAGAGTATTTTACCATAGGAAGGGTGATACTGTCCCAAAAACTTACCTGCCAAGTAACAAAAACTCATTTAGCTCACCCATTGTAGTCCCCATCCGCCATTCCATACTCGTCCAACAAACCCACGTCGACCCCTACTGGGACCTGACAGTTATGCTCACCCGCAGCTTGTAGACTGGGCCTGCGGCCGGTCAAACCCTACCTGCCCTGCATGCTTTAAAACCCTAGCCGCTCCAGTCCTTGATCCTAATCCCAGGTATGTAGCATACTTATATGGATGAAGAAGGAAGTTGAGAGATGGTGAGAGGTACACCTATACCCATATCTCTTAGACATATCACAAATTTGTAGTTGAAGAAGTGTTTTAGGAAAAGTTGTCAATTGTATGCAGCTCGTGTGGAAGAACCAAGAGAATGAAAAGAACAAGAACTACAAGACTACCCAGTGTTACAAGAAATTGCAAATGTATTTCAAGAATTGCGAGGAATACCACGTGAGGGAGAGATTGATTTCACTATTGATTTGGTGCCAGGTGTAGTTCTTTCATCTAAATCACCTTACATAACGAGTACTCCAAAATTGAAATTGTTGTAGATGTAGTTAGAATAGCTTTTGAAGGAATGTTACATAAGACCCAATGTGTCAGCTTGGGGAGTTCCTGTGTTTTTTGCAAAGAAGAAAGGTGGAACTCTAAGACTCTATATAGATTACAGACAATTGAACAAGGCAATAACTATAAATATGTATACCTTGCCAATGATAGATGACTCGTTGATCAGTTGAGAGGAGACAAATTATTTTCAAATATATATTTGAGATTAGGATATCACCAAGTCATAATATAGAATGAAGACATCAGTAAGACAACATTCAGGAGAAGGTACGGTTGTTATGAGTTTATAGTGGTACCTTTTGGATTGACAAATGCACCGACAACATTCATGTGTTTGATGAACGGAGTTTTCATAAAGTATTTGGATAAGTTCGTAATTGTGTTCTTAGATGACATCCTCATCTATTCCAAGTCAGAAGAAGAGCATGGAGAACATCTAAGATTGGTGATGTAATTACTTAGCGAGCATTAGTTGTTTGCCAAGCTCAGTAAGTGTTCATTCTATCGGAGTATAATTCAGTACTTGGGACACATCATATCAGAAGAAGGCACCTCAATGGATCTAAAAAGATAAGAGTTATGATGGAATGGTTGTCACAAAGGAATGCATCAGAAGTGATATATTTTATGGGGTTATTAGGATAATATTGAAGATTCATTGAAGGCTTCTCAAAGTTAGATTATCCCATTACATCCTTGCGAAGGAAAAGTGTGAAGTTTGAATGGAATTCTAAGTGTGAAGATAGTTTTCAAAGATTAAAGGAGTTGCTTACCAGTGCACCAGTTCTGAAGATTGTAGATCTTGATGAAAGCTTTGTAGTATGCACAAATGCATGCAAGCAAGGAATTGGTGGAGTGTTGACTCATAATGGCCATGTAATAATTTATGAATCTAGAAAGCTAAAAGAACATGAACAGAGTTATGCCACTCATGATCTGGAGCATGCAACTATTGTTCATGTCTTGAAGATGTGGAGGCACTACTTGATGGGTAAGAAGTTTGAATTAAGGACTGGTCATCATAGTTTGAGGTATTTGTTTCAAAAACCTACTTTGAATGCAATACATAGAAGGTGGATGGAATTACTATGTGATTATGACTTTTATATCAGGCACATTAAAGGTAAGGAGAATAAGGTAGTCGATGCACTCAATAGGAAGATACTTGTGATGTATGTAGCAACTATCAGTACTAGTAAATTGGATTTGAAAGATAAGACCATTGAAGCCAATGTTATAGATGAACATTACCAGCAGGTAAGATATGGATTGCAACAACAAAAAGAACCACAAAATTTGGATAAGTATAAATTGGAGGATAATGGAATCCTCATGGATAAGGAAAGAGTTTATGTGCCAAACTATGTAGATATAAGGAAGATGGTTATGAAGGAGATGCATAGCATACGTTGTTTTGGGAACTCAGGTTATTATAAGATAATAGTAGTTGTGACAGGAATGAAGAATGATGTTGCAAAATACATAGCTATATGCATGGAATATTAGAAGGTTAAAATGGAGCATCGACATCTAGCTAGTTTCCTGCAACCATTACCAATACCTGAATGGAAGTGGGATGTAGTGACGATATATTTCATCACAAAGTTGCCTAAGACAAGACTACAAAATTATGCCATCATGGTGGCGGTGGAGAAGTTGGCTAAAGTTGCACATTTTATTCCAGTAAAGACGACTCATAATACAACTAACATTGCAGACATCTATATGAAAGAGGTTTCCAAACTGCATGGAATTCCAAAAGCTATAGTGTCAGACAGAGATGCAAAGTTTACTTCTAACTTTTGGAAACGACTGGTCATAGAATTTGGCACAAATCTAAACATGAGTACAACATACCATCCTCAGACAGATGGTCAAACGGAAAGAGTTAATTAAGTGATTGATGATACGTTGAGAATGTATGTGATAGATCAACCATCTAAGTGGCAAGATTATTTACACTTGGTAGAGTTTGCTTATAATGATGGATATCATGCCTCTTTGAAGATGAGTCCTTTTGAGGCATTGTAAAGGAGGAAATGTAATACTCCTATCAGTTGGGATAATACAACAGACATAATCATTGTTGGACCGAATTACTGAAGGACACAGAATATCAGATGGTTAGAATCAAGCATAATTTGAAAGTAGCACATGATATATATAAAAGTTATGCAGATCTTAACAAAACTGACAGATAGTTTAAAGTTGGAGATCATGTGTTTTTGAAAGTTAGACCCAATAAGATATCCTTGAACTTAGGGAACTGTTCTAAGCTAGATACTAGATAATGTGGACCATTTGAGATCTTAGCTAGGAGAGGTCTCGTTGCATATGAGCTTTCATTGCCTATTTGCATTAAAGTGCATAATGTATTTCATGTATCCTTGTTGAAAAAGTATATACCTGATGTTAATCATGTGATTGATTGGAATGTGATCCAGGGAGAACTAAAAGGGGATTTTTCGATACAACCAGTTTCCATATTGGGAAAAAAAGTCAAGTTGCTCAAGAATCGAGAAATTAGGTAGGTAAAGGTACAATGGACCCATTACAATCTTGAAGCTGCTACATGGGAGCTGGAAGATGTTACGAGGGAAGCATTCCCTCATCTTTTTTGAAATTTTGTGTTGCAACATGTATGTAATAAGTATGCATCGAGGATGATGCATTGTTTTAAGGAGGAGGGGGATGTAATACCCTGGATGTTAAGCCCTGTGAATAAGTTATTATTTTTGTTTTTTATTGGGCACTAGGTGCTAGTACTATGGACTTTGAACATTATTATTATTGTGTAATTAAATAACTATATCAACATGGACAACTAACGAGAATGGGGGTCATGGATTCCACTTTTCAGGGGGTTAGGGACTAGGAGTTGTTTCTCTCCCTAACATTTATTGTTGGATCGTATTTTTTATTATTTTGGGTTATGGAGAAACTATTGAGTTCTATTTGATGATTGGTAGGGCCTACTTGGCTAGCGCACCCTTGTTAGCCTCTTATGATGCTCTTCACCCACTCATGCATCTTCACTGGCTATTTTTAGCTTGCACTCCTTGGAAAAAGTGTAACTCCCTCCATACTCTACCTTTTGATGTTCTAGGAAGGAATCTCATGGATGAGTAACTCCTCTCTCTCTCATCAATTCGAATTGGATTCTAACCTTTGGATTTACCTCTCTTGGAATTTGAGTCACTCACTTGGGGATTCAAATGGTTATTTATGTATTGGAATGAATTTTCCCTCAACCTCTTCTCTAGTTTTTCTTTTGAGCTCTCTAGTGAATTGTAATGCTCTCTTGTATGGAAAATACATGCTCTCGAGTAGGAGATCCATTGTATTGTTGAATATTGAAGGCCTTGTAATGAGGTTTGAAGACCCTGTAATGGGGATTGAAGATTGATTGTGCATAACACAAAATGAGTCCTTTAGCCCATTGCTTGTCCCTGTCCGAATATAACATGTGGAGCCGATGGTGATGGTGATGTCCTGAGGGACTCGTGTAGTGAAGGGAATCCAATTGCACTAGGTAGTGCAGATGGAGGGGAAAGTTTGGATGGAGAGAGGTGTAGTTGTGGTTTATGACAGTGTGAAAAGTGCACAACTATATGTTTTGTTTCACCTATTTCTAATCATTTATGGGTTGTTATACCTATTTCGTTGCGTCAGAAGCAACGTTTCAAGTAAGGAATACTTTTTATTTCATTGAAAAAGGTTTATGTATGATTGAGATACAACTGTTTTTGTGTGGCGATTCATGGTGTTGAGATGAGCGCACCATGCATTTTGGTTTGAGAGTACCTCTCCTGTGGATCTATGGCCTCAGCTTGGGGGTGACTCTCATGTTGAAATATGTATGAACATGGCATGTTTAAGGTTGGGTGGAACGTTGTCTTATTGAAGCTAGTTGCCCATGATTAAGATGAGTACTTTATTATATGATTATTTACCGCATTTTTGGAAATATATGTGCTTATAGATCCGATTTGCTTATGATTTGTATGGTTGTAGGTGATAGCCATGAGATTTGATGTTGTATGTTTGTAGGTGATAGCCATGATATTTGATGTTGTATGGTTGTATATGAAATATTTCATATCTAAATTTGTTTATGTTGATATGGCTATGGTTGGTAGTCATTAATGACTATTTTATTATGCGATTGTTTACTTTATTTTCGGATGAATATGTGCTCATGGATATGATTTTATTGTCAGTTACATGGTTGTAG
Source organism: Pseudotsuga menziesii (assembly GCA_001517045.1). Taxonomy (NCBI): domain Eukaryota; kingdom Viridiplantae; phylum Streptophyta; class Pinopsida; order Pinales; family Pinaceae; genus Pseudotsuga; species Pseudotsuga menziesii. The sequence goes on along the minus strand of LPNX010523067.1, from coordinate 172,793 downwards.
GTGGAAACCATGAAATCTAATGATATTATCGTTTATATGGTTATATATGGAAGCCTTCATATTTGATTTACTTATTGTTTATATGGTTGTAGGTGATAGTTTATAGATATGTTTTTTAACACTGTTAATGTGGCTATAGATGATACCCTATAAATCTGATTATTACTTTGTTTATGGTATCTTGTATATATGAATTATTAATAGTTATATGGCTGAAATAGATATGATATTTAATGTTTAGATACATGTTGATAGCTTGCTTATATCTGTTTACGTTTATGTTTGCATTTACCTTGCATTGCATGTGCATATGGAAAATGATATGCATCACAAGCTTGAATTGTCTTTTAAAAGGTTGACTGTTTTATTTAATTGGCTTGTTGGCATGGTGGCTTAGCTTTAGATAACCTTATTCTGTTGTACAATACCTTGATTCAACCTTCCTTTGGGTTTCCTGGTGACCTTGGCCTTGGTTTTGGGGTCGGGGACATCACATGATCCATGAGGTTCACATTTTTTGCAATCTTGGAATCAATCACTAATCCAACAATTTTTTTTGGCAATGTCTCCCAAACATCCTCCTCCCCCATCACATCATTCCACCATTATAGCTTTGCATATGCCCCTCACCTAGCTTCACCATAGCTACTAGATTAGCAAGTAGCTTTTAAGGGCCACCTTCTTGCACACCTCTAGCTAAAGTTGTGGATTGCCTAAGCTACAATCTTTGGTTGTGCATTGTTGACCTTAAAATGGAACTATATAATAGAAGAAAGAAGGTTCTTTGTCGAAACCTAGGATAAATAAGACCTCATTCAACCTAAGAACATCACTTGAAGGCATCTTGAAAGAGATGGAGTCCATCCCTTAATGGGATAAGTGGCATCATCACCCAACTTCCCTCATATTCCTCTCTCTCACTCTCAAAATTTGTTGAATATATTCCTATCACAAGTCCTATATCTTGATTCCCCATTGTCCACATACAATCCAACACAATATTGATTAAAATACAAGGGAGCATGTAGAAGGTGGTCTCAAGCTTGGACTCTAACTCGTTTAATCTAGCTATAGTCTCTCCACTTCCATCAATTTGATTAAGTTACTACTTAACCTTCCCTTTCTTGCTCTTTAGACATTGTTTGGCATATTTTCCTTTCTATCAACACTTGAAATACATCACATGACTTAAGCACTTCTTAACTTGGTTTAAAGAACACGACCAATCTTTCTTACCCTTAATGGGTACTCCTTTCTTGCCTCACTTCCTCATCCTCTCGACAACTTCAAAATCTCTTCTTCTTCTTTTGTTTTAGATAAACTAATCTCTAACCTTGTCTCTTCCAACATGAAATCATCTCGGAGCTTCTCAAAGGTGGTCAACTTTAGACAAGCACAAACACCTTGGACTAAGGGTTTCTATGATGCAAAAAATCCATTATGTGCAATGGGTACCAATTCCTTATCTTCAACCTTCATCCATATGGTTGTCATTTGATCTCTCAACTTAGTGATCTTCACTAAGTAGTTGGCCACAATGTTTTAGTCACTCATGTGGGTTGTAGAGAGCTTGTTTATCCAGTGCATTTTGTAAAAAAGTATCACTTGTCAGTATAAGGCGATCCAAACATCACACATCTTCTTTGTCCTATTCTTCTCTATAATGTGAGGGGTCCATTGCTTCATGGAATAAAAAATGATTATCTTTGTTGTTTTGGCCTCTTTCTTCTTGTGTCCAGTGAACCGAGTACGATTAGTAAGAATAGTCACCTTGCTCTCAACAAAAAGCCAAATCTCAGTCTCCTCCAATGACATTTGTAGTCTATACTTATAAGGTGTAAAGTTGCAAGCACCTTTTAACCTGTCACACTCTTTAAGGTCACGAGCAACAATCCCTACAAATCTTAGATCACACCTAAATCAATGAATTAACCAATAAATAAATTAATTCAACCACCTATTGTAGGTGAAACTTCATACCAGAGATTTGTAGTTTGAACACCAACCCAAGAAGTCACACACATTTTCTTTAAAATATTTTAGCACACATCTGTAACTTTATCTACAATGGAATTTGGACATGAAGTCTTTTGCGTATGATAAAAGTTATAAAAAATAACATTTTTTTTTAGCAAAGTTATAGGCATGAAATCTCACCTAAACTTTGACGCCTGGCATAATTATGAGTCAAAGTTCCAAGGGCATAGTTCCTCAACCCTGAAAGTTTTGAGGGTTTTTGAAGCGACTAGAAAAACCTTGAAAAATCCTAAAATGACCTGGAATCATGTCCCTAGTAGATTTTGGCTTCATCAGATTTTGATGAAAATTGAATTTCCTAAGCCAATTTGAACAAAGGATATAAAAATATGATAGGAACCCAATGATTTTTTACTATTTGTTCCCTCCCATGTTGACTTTTTTTTTAACCTTAGGAATCAATAACTTGTCGTGATAACCTAGGCTAGGCCCATGTTCAAAGTCAATGGTTGCTACTATAACCCAAGAATATATCCAACAACTTGCAAGCAAGATATACTAATGACTCATGACTTAGCAAAAGCCAAGACATTCAAAGACACACCTAGATATAGGTATCGAGATGCCTACCCTTATAACCTCATCACAATAGATCAATTCCTCAATAAAATTTGATCCCAATGAAAAAAAAAATGAAAATACAACTCTCTAGCATTTGATATTGACCCCAACTCATTGAAACGTCCCGTGTAGACCACCCCATAAAGTGCCCCTTAAGTACCCACTCATTTTATGTTCTTTTGGGCTTGTCGCTCGATCACCCCATAAAGTGCCCCTTAAGCACCCAGGAGGCGTGTTCTGTAAAGCTCTTAAAAAGCAAAAAGAGGAGTCAGGACTAAGTAAAGCTCTTAAAAGGCAAAAAGAGGACTAGAGAATACATGCAGTAGCGCATAAATGTATATTGTCTCATATATATATATATATATGATGTGATATAGATTGTTTATATAGTATTAAATTTTGAAGTTATCGTAGGTCACCAGGCTTGATAAAGTTGCTTGAACTGCAACTTTGAATTTGGAAGATCTCTCCACTGAACTGACTATGGGTCGTGGCCGGAACCGAAAGGGTAATAGTAGCAACCGCCATGAATCCTTTCTTGCAGGTAGAGTCAGAAGACCATCATATCTATTTATGTTGATTTCAACGATGCGCAAAGTCATAAATCTAACAGATACAATGACGTGGGTTTATTATATAATGATGCGGGTTGTCACTTGTGTTGCAGAAGCAAGCAAACTGAAACAGCAGGCCGAAAGGAAATCCAATGGCCCTGAAAGAGTACCTCTCTTGGAAAAATGCACACAATTGTTCCAGAACGCCTTGCAATCCCCAGTATCTCTTCGAGATAAAGTCGAAGCTCTTTTTGACTTGGTATGTATCACTTGCTAACAAAGCTCTTTGCAGTTGAACTGTAATAAGGTTAACAGGTTTGTGTTTGTAAGAGAAAAAACTGTAACTCCAGCGGATCGATAAAACTGCCAGACAATGCTTATTTGAATTTTCATTCACAAGGATCGTTGAAGGCTGCAAAATGGCTCTTTGAAGTAGATTGGTTACTGCCATAAATATTTAGTTAGGGGATATTTGGGTATGTTTGCCCAATAGCTTCAAACGCGAAACCTAGGGTCCTTAAAGAAAAGACGAAATCGGCTTTTCTGCAAATTGTCCATTATCATTAGATTTTAACCAGTAGCTTGTTAATAGACTTGCTCTAGCACAAGGATGCTGTGGTGGGGGTGGAATCCGAAACTTCTTACACATTGATAAGAATCCTTAACCAAATGATTGGACTGGAGTCTTCTACGAGGTAACTTTTAATAGCGTGTGTGGACTTAATGCAAGCTCAAAATTTGAAAGCGCTTAGTTTAAAAACATTGTTTGTTTCGGACCCATTTAATCTCAAGTAAATGGCAAAGTTTACAGGTCAAATGTAATTTCTTGGTTATTACTACAAACTTTTTCATTGTAATTTGGGAGATTCACACTGTTACCCCATATCATGTAGGTGCAACTAGAGAATTATTGCACTTGTGATTTTCATCACTGACTCTAATTCCATAGAGGAGATTGATGGATGTTTACATCAGAGACACTTATAGCATGCTCAGGTTGCAGCCCAGGGCTATTTGTGTTGACAGAGTTTGTATTAGATGGACAGTGTTGTTCCATATACACTTTCCATATCGATGGTGATGCTTCTCTAGTATGGATCATGGTTCATTGTGATTGATGGTGTACTCTAAAATTGCTCATAACACTCCAAATTGCTCTCTTTTAAGAGATTGATTACATGGTGTGTTCATAGTTTACATCTAGATAAGTGTGTCACCCTGTCGGTTGAGGTGTGTCCCTAGCGTACATATATCATGTCATTACCATTTATTCCCCTAGCCATTTTTCATGCCTTATCATTTTGTCACATTTTCACTTGTTTTCATCATTTTCCCTTTTATGACTAGCTTATCATGTGTCATGTTGCAAGGTGTAACAATTCCCATGTATGAAATGCCAAGTTAAAAGAAAAAAAATTTCTCTAGGTAGAAGCAACTCATATCATATTATTATACAATTGAGCTGTGGCACCTTGATAAAACCTTATTCCGTAAGTCCCATGGTCAAATAAAAGAAAGAAAGAAGGGACTAAGCAAATGCCAAAAAAAGGGAATACAGAAAAGAGGCTCAAGGAATGGTAACTCATGCTAAGCACTCCCTCTAAGGCACACATGTGGAAACAAATACATTCTCCCTAGCTCATGAAAGCCATGGAACGGACCTTTTACACTTACGCTATATGACTATGAAGGCTAACTCATGAAAGTACCCTTTTCCTCAGTACCATATTCATCTCATCATCTACACCTAGCTTAAGTCCTAGGAATTGTATCTCACATGTAATTTGGTTAATGATGTCCACACCATGGTTAATCTAAGTAAAGGGATAAAAAATAAATGGGTTCTTGAGTTATTAGAAAGGTGTCGCTTGATGATCACTAAACACATGACTCGTGAGTCCTTACATGAGCTCACACATGGGAGGCCCTATCTCTAATGCCCACATTTGTGGAATCTTGGAGATGCGTTGATTCACCTCTAGAGGGGGTCCTAGCCTAAAACGATTTGCTATCTTGCTCACATGTGCCAATTTGTTGGAGTTTTTGAGGGCGACATCTTGCTTAAAAGTTCCATGTGCTACACATGTGGCACTTTTCACCCAAAGTACTTAATTAAATGAGGTGACTGCTCACTTGATGGAGGTTGTTGGCTCTTTCTTTGATGTGTTTGTTGGCTCTTTCATTGATGAGCATTTCTAGGTGGACATTGGAGACAGGACTTGCTCTTATGCTCGCTTGGAGGGTGCGTCCCACTTGATGGAGCTAACATTTGTTAATATGCTTACATGTTGCATTTCTAGCCTTATTTTATGTAGTGTTGACCCTATCCTCTCAAGTTAGTTGAGGGATAGTGATTGTTTATGCATTCTTAGATTAGATCTAGGGTTGTTTATACATTCTTAGATTAGATCTAGGGTTTATGCTCGGATACTATAATTTTATTGGAGGAGGTTTCGAGCTTCTTCTCTGTGTTAGAGAAGCTCCTCCTATTGTAAACTTTGCTAGAAGTTGTGGAAATAAATCTTATGCTATTGTTTAATACTCCTATTTGATTCTTATGGATGGTTGATTGAAGCTCTTCATTATATCTCTTTGATGCTTGACGCTCGGTTAATGGATGTCATCTTCAATTGTCTATGGCCTTGATAATAATCGGTAATTTTTCTTTATTATATGGGATGCTTGTCATTGGAAGAATTAATACTGAGCATGTTTCTCGATATTGGTTGTGTTGTTCTTAACCCTTGCTTGACAAATATCTCCTGAAGGCTATTGGAAATGTCTAACATAGGATTTCCCTACCGAAGATTTCTGAAGTGGATCTAGCTATTAGGGACTAGATACCCTATCTATGCTTTAATCATTAGAGCCTCCATGAGATCCTCAAATGACCCCACTTGCCCAACTTGGATTTGCTAAGCACAAGTCACTTCTTCTATGCCACTTTTAAGTTTCATTTTATCTTTTCCTTTTTGTTTTAAGTAGATCTAGAAATTTCTTTCATTTACATACATTAAAATGAACCCTAAAACACTAAATTGCATGGTAGTTTTGCCCTAGTTTGTGGCTGGAAATGATCTTTTTGGAAATCTGCCCTGTTGTATTAATTAAATCTGCTTGAAAACAGAATTAAAAAAATATCATTTGAACACTGATTTGCTTGGTTAAAAGTTTCAGATGAGCAAGTGACTTGAAACTGCTAGATCTACCCTTGTTTAACCCTATTTGTACCTAATTTCTAATCTAAACAATGGTTAAAACATTCTGCTGTTACAAATCTAGTTTGCTGGTTGGAAAACATATATTATTTGCAAGTTTATAACAACAATTTATCAGATCTGGAAATTAAGGATATTTTCATATACCTTAATCATCTCATCACCCTAATTATGCTTTACTAAAACATTTAATAACAAATATGGATCTAAGTATTCAATATCAACTTAGTTTATATCTGGAAACCATTTGTAGTTGATATGCAAATAGTTTTTTTTTTCCTTGGAAAAAAGGCGTAATTTTTTTAAATAAAAACAAAATCACATTCTGTAGAATACATGGATCTCATGTATTTCAAAAACTGTCCCAGCCTGTAGGCATTGTCCAAAAAGAGATATCCATCAATACATCATATATATGCTGAATAAAGGCCATCCCATATGCACTGCTGAGTGTGCTCAAATGGTATAAATAGGTGCCATATATATATATATATATATATTACTGAAAAGACTGTCTGTATAACTGAAAATAATTCGGAACTGTTTGGAAGGTGAGATCTGTGCAAAGGAAAGACATATGACAGAGCTTGTAGAGGGTCCAGCTCCTCTATCAATGGTCTATGATAATACTCATAGCTGTCCCCATTTTGAAAGGCAGTGATCACCCACTGCCCATAACCCAGTTAAATACCTTCCTTGGACAGCCTGTCTGCATCCATGTTGCATTCCCTGTAAACATGTCGACAAGAGCATATATCAAAAGTCTCCATGATGTGAATTACTTCTTCATAAAGAGCAAGTAAATGAATTCTATGACATTGCTGTTGATGGCTGACCCAATTTATAACAATCTTTGAGTCCCCAAAAATCTGAATAGCTGTCCCCATTTTGAAAGGCAGTGATCACCCACTGCCCATAACCCAGTTGAATACCTTCCTTGGACAGCCTGTCTGCATCCACGTTGCATTCCCTGCAAACTTGTCGACAAGAGCATATATCAAAAGTCTCTACGATGTGAATTACTTCTTCATAAAGCGCAAGTAAATGAATACTGTGACATTGTTGTGCATGGTTGACCCAATTTATAACAATCTTCGAGTCCCCAAAAATCTGAAGTGAATTGCATTTTTTTATCCCCAGCCAAGAGAATAAAATTTTGAGCGCCATGATTTATCTACTTGTTCTATGGATTGCTGACCCATTTGTTGGAATATAATCCGTCGGGATTATATTTTGTAAATAAATAGTTATGTAGGAAGCTGAACAGTTACATAGGAAGGTGAAAAGGCTGATGAAGCTCAACCACCACATGTAATATATAAATGTATGCATTAGCCATGAATAGAATTGAATCGGGAGTTATTACCTATCAGTGGTATCAAAGCTTGGCTGCCTGCCATAACTCCTGGCTGCATTTCAGTCGTGGCATTCTGCTTGCCAGTCCATTGCCAGACTGCCTGCTCCGTCAGTCTGCCATTTGCATGCGTTTCTCTTTGCCAGCCTGTGTGCATTCATTTGTATGCGTTATTCTCTTCTCATTTGCCAGACTGCTCTCTTCTCGACCTGCATTGAGGAATGATGTATGATATTGTCTGTTGGTTGCTGCCTTATTAATTACTCGCTCACATTTTACTGCAGTTTTCCATAACATATGAATTATCGCTCATATGTTTGGCGTATACCTAACCCTAATCTCTTGAGCTGAATGAGTCGCCCTCCTCCTCTTGCATATTGGTGTTGAGACTTTACTGTGCAGAGACTGCTGCAAACATCCACATTGACATTGTGTGTGCTGCATGAGACTTCTCTTCTCCTTTGTCGTGCTGTGTGCATTACAATTCCAGAGCTGCAATTTCATGAGAGAGTGTTGGGATTGCTATGGAAGATGGAGTAATGCAACCAGTCAAGAAGAGATTTCAGTAATCACCACTGAGAGTTTGTTGGAGACTGAAGTCATATTTGTGCCACTGCGACCGCTTTGAAGACTGTTCTCTTCAACTGCGTGAAGACCAGCGTGGAGGAGAATCGATGCTTCCTTTTCATTTGCGTGAAGGAGTATGAACGGAGGTAAACTTTTTTTGTTGGTTGAAATGGACAGTGACTGCAAATATAGTGTGACTGATATATCATACTGATATATGTTGAAGACTGATATATGCGTTGAAGACTGATATATGTTGAAAGCTGATGCGTTGAGGACTGATGTGTTGTAAACCCTAATTCCATGTTGACATTGTCTGCGTTGAGACTGATGTGTTGAAGCTGATGCGTTGAGGACTGATGCGTTGAGACTGATGCGTTGAAGATTGCATGTATGCTGCGTTGAAGACTGCTGGTGGAGAACGTTGCAAGTTCTTGAAGCTGCCTGCGTGGAGCTGAATGTGTTGATATAAAGACCATTGCTATGACCGAGAAGACTGCGAGTAGAGTGTGTAACTACAAGAGGTTTTGAGAACTCATTTCTCTGGGTGCTGCTACTAGTCTGTTCCAAGATAATGTATTGAGGTATTATTGTAATTTTTCATAAGAAGATTTGAATTGTCCATGTAAACCACACTCTAAAGTAAATTACATGGAGATGCGTTGAAAGCATTCTAATCCTATGTTTCTTTGAGAGTTGTGCCTCTCCCTCACCATCACCAGTGGTGAATTATTTGCTTATGAACTTATTGACAGTATATTTTCTCTGTAAATGAACTTATTGTAAGTCACCTTGGCAGAGACTGTAGACCTGCAAGGTTATTGATTTTCTATTTCTCTTTGTCATATTAAGTTCATTCTTGTAAATTACACTAACAGTTGTAAAAGATGCAATCTATAGCATCTATAGTTGGTGCCACTCTCACTGGCAAAGACACTTATTCAGAATGGTGGAGGAAGATCAAATCTGCTTTCATCTACAATGACCTTTGGGACGACATTTGCGAAGGCACCACAATAGAGACAGCAGTTGGAAAGCCCATAACCAGAGACCCAGAACCTCCAGAATCCGAGAAAGAGAAGGCCATTTGGAGAACAAAAGACAAGAAAGCTTTAGCGGTAATCACTGCCACAGTCAGTGAAGAGGAGAGCCAACACATATTGCCTGCAAAATCATGTTTTGAAGCACTAAAAACATTAAAAGATCTGTATGATTCACACTCTGAATGGAAGTTATTCAACTAATGTTAAAACTATTCAGTCTTGAAGTAAAAGACAATGATCCCATGTTAGTTGCCTCTGAAATCAAAGCTATCATGCACAAGATTCAAGCCTCTGGTATGAAACCAGATCTTCCCCTTGCAGCATTTGTAAAATCTTTGTATCCTACTCACTCCAACTATCTTGAGTCATTGCAAGCTAGTGACAAGTTCAAATCACTAACATTTGACACCCTGGTAGAAAAGATAGCTGACAGAGAGAAAGCCTTTGGTAAGAAAACAACCGAGCATTCTGGAGAATCACTTTGCTTTGCTCAAAAAGCAAAGAACCACACCAAAGACCAATCCAAAGATCACCCCAAGGGATAAAGCAGCAAGAGAGGCAGAGGAAGAAGAAACTTCAGAGGCAGAGGGGGCAGAAACAACTTCAGCAAAAGATCAGGTTTG
>LPNX010523067.1:129514-162639 GCA_001517045.1 Pseudotsuga menziesii | reverse complement strand
GAATCTAATTTCAGAGCAAGTAGGAAATTAGAATTAGTGCATTCTGATTTATGTGGCCCAATGCCAACTCCTTCTACAAATGGGAATAAGTATTTTATGGCATTTGTTGATGACTACTCAAGAATGTGCGGGATTTACTGTTTAAAGACAAAATCAGAAGCATTTCAAACATTCAAAGACTTTCATGCATTGATAGAAAAACAAGCACAATAAAAAATTGGTACACTTCGTACTGATAATGGGAAAGAATACACTTCAAATGCTTTTGAAGATTATCTTCACCAACATGGAATTGCACATCAGACTACAGTTCCCTACAATCCTCAACAAAACGGTGTAGCAGAAAGAATGAACAGAACCATAATGAATATGGTTTGCTCAATGATGTTTTTCATGAATGTAAAACTAATGTTTTGGGGTGATGCAGTAAAATGTGCAGCCTATTTGAGAAACAGAAGTCCCTCAAATGCTCTTGATAACAAGACTCCACATGAAATGTGGTTTGGCCATCTCCCTTCAGTCAGGCATCTCAGAGTTTTTGGTTCCACCTGTTATGCCTTGATTCCAAAGGAGCAAAGAAACAAGCTTGGTGCTCGAAGCAGAAAATGCATTTTCCTGGGGTACGAAGAATACTCCAAGGCATACCGTCTTATCTTGCAGGAAATGAGAGAATTTCTAGTCCTTGGACTGCAATTATATTAGGAATAGATACCTTTCCTTTAAAAATAGAGGAATTTCTTGCCAGCTAAATACTCGAACAAACAAATAGTGGAGAGCTTTTACATTTCGATACATCCCAGAGAGCTCCACTATTTCTATGCATCCTCAAATGTTTCCCCATACCATCTGCATTCAATGACCAGAGCCCGAGAACATTTCTTCCAAACTAGAGAAGTGAATGAGCATGGAATAAAGAGGTGAAAGACTATTTCTTCATTGGCTTTCCAAAGGGTGCACCATCCTAGGCCTTCTATCTTTCTACGCTTCATATTGTCCCGAGTGGGAGCTCTGTTTTCAATCAGGCACCAAAAGAAGATACATGCTTTTTTGGGGCATTTTGATTTCCATAGACCTTTCCACCACCATTTCAGTACTCTGTGCTACAATTCTACATTTAGATGCAAGTAGCCCAGCTTAGGGGTGTATGATCGACGAAGGGCATGGATCCAAATGAGTCCATCATCCCTGTCCATTAAACGAATGTGAGAGGTCCTTAAAATTCTCAAATAATTATTCCAAGTTTTGGCATCCTCATTTACAAACCCCAACTGTTGGGCATCCTTCCATCCTTGGTTCCATATTGTAGTGGTAATGGGGTCCGCAACCAAAGCTAGGGAATGAATACCCTAATGATGTAGTTGTTGGGTCAATAAGAGGGGTAAAATGTGTTGGTTTTGGCATCCAGGTCACGAATCCACCCCGATGCGCACCTTTGTATCGTTTCCAACTGGCTAGGCAAGACCATCTTCAATGTTATGAAAAGAATTTGCGATGGCCTTCCATATCACCGAGGAGTTTGGACTCTTCTTCATCGGTTTCTAATCCAATCTTCCACCGTTTCTGGAATGATATATTTTTGTACAACCACTGTTGTCCTGAGACTCTTTGTAGATAAGAGCCTCCACCCAGTTTTTGCTACCAATGCTTTTGAAAAAAGGAAATGTTTTTTAGCTCCAATCCACCTAGTAGCTTGGCTTGAGCAAGAATTTCCCATTTTACCCAGGGGAGCACAAACTTTTCTCTTGTGCCCACCCATAAGAATTTCAAGCAGAGCCTCCTGGCTTTTCCAAGGATGCCTTTCGGGATCCATGTTAGAGACATCCAATAGATTGGAATTGCTTCTAGGATAGACTTTACCAACACCAATCTTCCTGATCTGGATAACCACCTTTAGCTACATACTTTCACTCTTTTTTCAAGTTTTGTTATTGACTAGAGCTAATCTTCCTTAAAAGTAGCAATTTGGCTTTAACATAAAGCCCAGATATTTCAACGCCGAACCAATATTCCCTAATTCAAAAGGAAATAGAGTGTTGTAGTGAGTCTAGTGACAGAGTTCATCAACTTCTAAATTTGAGAAAGAAAGTGATGATTTCCTATAATTTATTTGCATACTTGTAGCTTTTCCAAAAACACCTAGGATCTCCTTAAGTTTATTAGCATCTCTATGAGATCCATCATAGAAGATTAGAACATCGTCCATGAGCAAAAGGTGTGTTATCCTGAGCTGGGGGAAGATAGGGATTCCCATGAAAGATCATGATCTTTTAGCTGTCTCCAAAGCCCTGCTAAGACCTTTGGTCACCAGTAAGAAGAGAAGAGAGGAGAGTCTGCAGCCTTGATGAAGACCCCTTTCTGCATGAAAGAAAGGGGAGGCTGATCCATTAATGAGCTAAACAAAAGAGATTGAGGTTATGCAACTCATCACCCAATTTATGAAAGGAATATCAAAACCCAAATGAGTCATTAACAGTCTGATATAGATCCAACTAACTTTGTCGTATGCTTTTGATAAGTCTATTTTCAGCACGCCCCCCTTCATTTTCCTGATTATGATGCTATGTAGCCCTTCTTGAGCCACACCAATCGCTTCATGAATCTGCCTTCCTTCCAAAAACCTAAATTGTTCACAAGTGATGGAGTTGGATAAAAGTTTCTTAATCCTTCTTGCTATGACTTTAGCCAGCACTTTATAAGTGATGTAGCAGAGGGAAATGGACCTGAATTCTTCCTACAATTGTGGGTTGTTTGTTTTAGGGATTAGAGCAATGAAAGTTGTGTTCAATGGAGTGAACATAAAGCCTTTAGATCTGGATTCTTCCACAACTTTTAAAAGATCCAACCCTATAGTATCATATAAGTCTCGAAAAAGTTCCATCGTCCAACCATCTGGTCGTGGGGTTTTATCCTTTTTGGAAGCTATGAAGAACCTCCTTTATTTTGTCCTCCGAGACTTCTTCCATTAGGGATCTGTTTTCTTTTGGGTTCATGAAGCTTGGAAAAATTTGTGCCATTCTTACAACTTCATTAGACTTTATCCTTAGCCTTGGAAAAGTCTAGGAAGCGATTTCTCCCCAATCTTACCTGACCCTTAAAAGATGAGATTGAACCCTTTAGTATGATATAAGTCCAGAAAAAATTCCATTGTCCAACCATTTGGTTGTGGGCTTATATCCTTTTGGGAGCTATGAAGTACCTCCTTTATTTTGTCCTCTGAGACTTCTTCCATTAGGGATCGATTTTCTTCCTGGTTCACGAAGCTTCGAAATAATTGTGCCATTCTTACAATTTCAGCAATAGTGACTCTATTGTTAGCCTTGAAAATGTCTTGGAAGTGATTTCTCCCGAATCTTACTAGACCCTCAAAAGATGAGATCGAGTCACCACTTTGATCTTTTAAGCTCCAAATAGTGTTTTGCATCTTCCCCCCCTTTGCATATGCCTGAATTAATTTTGTGTTTTTGTCTCCGCTTGCTAGCCAGGTGGCTCTGCATTAAGTCTCCAGACTACTTGTTCCGCCAATAAAACTATCTTCTTTCCTTCAAGCTCACCCAAATGATCTTTTGATTCCTGAGAGTCATAACCCCCTCCATTTGAGTCATACATAGGTTGAAACTCATCTTCAATGTCTTTTATTTCTTGCTCATCTTTGAGCCTTTTATTGTGAGCCCACTCCAAAGATGCTTTTTTTGACATTTTTCAAAATTTTCACAGATTGAAAAGCCATGGAATCCCCAGACTCAGGGTTGAAAGGGGTCTAATTTGATTTGAGAAGGTTTAAGAAAATTTCTTCCTTTAGCCAAGATGAACAAATTTAGAGGGGATTGCTGGTTTTTGAGGCCCCTTATTTAGTTCAAGAAAGATGGGGGAGTGATTAGATTCACCACCTGATCCAACCCATTGTCTTAGGAGAAGACTCTGATCTAGGAATTTCTTAGAGACAAGAAAGCGATCTAGTCTTTTGTCTATTCTTCCTTCTTCGGACTGCAAGTTCCTCTAGGTAGGTTTGATCTTGATTGGGTTTACATCTAAGAACTGACCCTCTCTTAATTTGTTGAAGAAGTATTTGACATTTTTGTCTAATCTCACGCGAGGCCCCTAGACTTCATCAACACCCAGAGCAAAATTTAAGTCTTTGCCCAAAATAACAAGGTCCGATTTCACAAATGATTTCTTGAAGACCGAATCCCAGAAATGAATTCTATTTGCATGTGGCCCATAGATGTTTAAAACAATAAATTGTAACCCCATCAATAGGAAGCTGTTTTCTCGTGACTAGATCAAGTTTGGCCTTATCTTGTGCTTTAGAGATGTGTGATTTTTGACCTTTGCTCTTGCCTCCAGGAGGTCCTATAGGGCTTTGTTATCACACGATGTGTAGCTAACCACTAAAGGTATCCCATCCAGGATGGTAGAGGTGAGGTAGCTAATCGGTGACACCGCAAGGGCTTCATGACCTCAACAAGTCACAACACCAATGCCCAAACTACCATGTTCTCCTTGCCATGTCATTAACCTTTGTCATTAATAGCTTGTCATCAATGACAACTATGCTCAACAAGAGGGTCTTGTTGGTCTGCATTAATCAGGAAGTTACGACCATGTTGTTATTATATTGTCTCTTAGTGCCCCTTTTAGAGGGTAGCACAATGAAGTAGCTAGTATTTTGCTGGGTCGAATTTGGTCAAACAAAAGGCTAAAGAATATGGGGTCGGAGCCTGATGCTCTCTTGCATGTATAAAGCCAAGCATCTTTAATCGAGATATTTGAAGAAGATGATGAGGGTTTGAGTCCCCTTGAAAAGGCAATAGAACCTTCCTTTGGTCTCATAGTAGAGGATGCAGTAGAAAATGAAATGCTCCTCTGTATTATTCTCCTAAAGATGGCACAATCAACATATCCTTTTAGAATTATCGATCTAGTGGTAAGTCTCTACCTGTAGTCCGTGAGGGCCCACTCTGAACTATCTGAGGGGAATGCGAAGAGTGTGTAACCAATGGCAGAGGGTATATTGCAGTTGAATAATAATTTAGTCTCTCATCTCTAAGAAATGCTCAACATAGAAATCCATCTTAGGGCATAATTACCTTACGGTTAACCCAACTAATCTAGATAAGTTCCAATGTTGCAAATATCGTGTCAAGGAATATATCGTCGAAGTTCTGGAAATAAACTTATCGGAAATATTGGGGAAAATATCGAGAATTATCAGAAAATATCGACAAAAATAAACTTAGACTTGAAGAATTATGAAAGTATTAGACAAATCGGCAGCATGAAAAACTCGGGAGAAATTGGAAATATCAAGAGAAATTGGAGATATTTGGAACACTAGGATAAACAACCTATAAATGCCATCTCTTATTATCTTGTTCATTTCCTATCTAGTAGGTAGGAGGTGTGTAGGTGCATCCAAAGAAGCCTCAACTACAAAGCAAAGAATTAAGCAATTTTCTATTGCGAGGCTACCAAATTTTGTCTAGACCAAGTTGTTGAATTTTAGCATTAGCATGAATTCTTTAAAATTTTGCAGTAAAAAAGACAAGTGCAGTGGAAACATCAACAACATCACACACACTGAACACAATAGTTTTTCACGGGGGAACCTTTAAAGGACAAAAACCCCAAAAGCATTAGTAATTCATCTCTTAAATGAGATGACTGAGTTTCTCAATAATTCTCAAACCCTAATAGGTTTGAACCAGAAATAAAAAATCCACAGATGATGAATATTACAACATAAAACAAATTACGGCTTTTTGCCCTAATTCTCTCATAGCTGCCCAAAAATCTCAGATCTCTTTCTTGTTGCCTGGAATGCCCAGATCAGCTTCCCAGATATGTAGCTGCCTGCACAGAGCTGCTCGAGTGTACGGATGCCTGCTCGAGGGTACGATTGCCTGCCCAGACCTTTTGCTACCTGCCCAAACCTTCCTTCTACCTGCCTGAGCCCTCTTTTTGCCTGCTCGAGCTCCAAAAGTCCTGCCTGAGGATAGATCCGACCTGCTCGGATGCTAAGGCTGCTGCTTGAGCTCCTGTTGGAGCTGCCTGGGACAGATAGCAGCCTAGAGAGGTTGCCCGTAAAAATTCGGGCTACCAGAGGCTTCCCGTAAAAAAATTGGGCTGCCAAAGGCTATCTGTGAAGGGTCTGAGCCTACCCGTGAAGAATCCTAGGCTTCCTGTGGAAAGTCTGAAGGATGCCGTGAAGGAGAAGTGGTCTAGGGTTAGACCCTAACTAGTGAAGAGGATGTAAAAATGCTGCTCCTGTTGATCACCATGGGTGAAACCCTAGTTTAAGGTTTTTACTGCAATAAGAGTGGGTGCCCTAGCTAGAATCCTCCATGCTAGGGCATAACCACAAAAATTGCCCTTCTCATCAATACCAACAGAAATCTTCCTTGAGTAGCTGTAAGATCATGAACAAGTGTGTGTCATCAAATGAAATGGATTGATCTTCTTTTATAGCCTTTGAATCACCTGTATGTGGACCAAAACTTAAAAGAACAAATTAATAATATTTTATTCTTTTATTTCTTTGACTTTTACCTTTAGTGGTACTAAAGGTCCTTTTGCACTTTCACTTTGACTCCTTAGTGGTCTAAGGATCCTTATGTATTTTTTGACTTGTACTTTAGCCTTCTTTAAGTGCTTCTGTGGTCAAAACAAGTGGTCATAGGGGTCCTTTATCCACACTCAAAGTACATCATCATAAATAGAGAGAATTACTAATGCTTTTATCTCACACTTTGTGTGCCACCAAGATCGGGTACTAGGTGTCTTGACTCTTAACCAAAGTTAACTAAGCCTTGGAGAAGATCACAAAGCCCACAGATCGAGGGTAGGAGTGTCTCACATGCCTAGACCCGCTCTAGGACTTATAGTGATATCCTGGTAACAAACCAGGTGCCTTAGGTCCTCAGCCATAGGCTGCATAATTTGACCCAAGGTCAAATACTTGGTAACAGACCAAGCGCCTCCATTCTCCCGGAGAATGGCCCTCAGCCCTAGGCCGAGTCCCCCAGTACTAGATTGGTTCATCTTCCTGGTAACCGATCAGGCGCCTCCATTCAAAGAATGGCTACTCAGCTCTAGGCTGAGTCCCCCAGTGTTGGACTGGTTCCATATTCTGGTCCTCAACCAGATGTCCCCATTCAACAGAATGGCTGCTCAACACAAGGTTGAGTTCCCCTAGTGCTGGATTGGTTCCACATTCTGGTCCTTGACCAGATGTCCCCATTCAACAGAATGGCTACTCAACTCAAGGTTGAGTTCCCCCAGTGCTGGACTGGTTCCACATGTTGGTCCTTGACCAGATGTCCCCATTCAAAAGAATGGCTACTCAGGTCTAGGATGAGTTCCCCAGTGCTGGACTGGTTCCACATGTTGGTCCTTTACCAGACGTCACCATTCTCCTAAGCGAATGGCTCTTGATGCTGCTCAGGAAAACTCAACACAAGTGCAATGGGATCTGCAACATTGGTATCATCTTTTTTTCTCAATCTCTTTTTCTCCTCTTTGTAGATACTACTTGAATCTCATTCTTGGGAAGGAGAAATAAGGACTAGATTGAGAATTGAGATTCAATAGTCCCTTTTTGTACCCCTTATTGTAATTTGAAAAATAGTTGTTCATTTTATCGTGTAATCAAGATTGAGGCAAATTACCACTAAATGAAACAATAAGATATCATCCATCTTATTATGGTTTCCTTCCATTGTTGTGTCTTCCATTTTGTTGAATGAATCAATGGATCTATGTAAATCTTGCCCTTTTGGTTTTGTTTGTTTGTTATGAATGTGTTTTAGAAAGAATCTGTCTAGCTCTCATCTTCATTATATATTCATGATCTTACTTGTAACTTCTAGTTATGAAGCCATGATTAAAGCACCCTTGAAGCACTAAGTTTTGTCTGAGAATTGGCTTTTTGCATTGTGTTTATACACTTTCACCTCCAAATCAATGTTTACAAATTATCCCAAACAATAGAGATCAACTCCATCCACCACATGTTTCTATTGTAAATCTAGTCAAGAGAGCTTTATAGATAAAAGGGTCATCTTGGGGTGACAAAATATGACACTTGCCTTAGAAATATCAAGGGTCCCCCCTTTTTGCCTGAGGATTAGGTCAATGGCTTAGAGTAGTTTAGGAAGGTGCATTTTGCACAACTCTCTGGAGCCTTACCCTTTCGACCAACTTCTTTCCTCCTTTCTCCCCTCCATTTGTATCACCCATGAGAGAGAGAAGGAAAAGCAAAGACACCAATCTAGATAGTGGGCGGGGAAGGGTACATCTTGGGCAACCATTACTATGCATCGAGATAGAAAGAATGAGAGTCATTCACCTTTGTAACTTGTTCATCACCTTAATTGTAAACAACCTTCGCCTTCACAATTTTGTGTTAGATTCCGGGGCCTTAAATAATGTAATGCCAGAAAAGGTCATGAACCAACTAGGACCTAAGACTACACAATCTTATAGGAATGTTTGCGGTATGGATTTGAGAGAAACAAAGGTGTGTAGTCTTCTGAAGGACCTAAAGGTTAGTTTAATTACATATCTTGACATCTCTGTGTTGTTGGATGTGGTAGTCGTAGATGTGCTGTATACTTGGAGACTGTTACTATCTAGAAAATCAACTACAAGCTTGGGTGGTTGTATCCAAATGGACTTATCTTAGGCAACCATCCCATCTTGCGAATGCACCTTTTGTCACTTTGCATAGAGAGCCATCAATGAGGTACCAAGTTGAAGACACTAATGATCCCATGAACAAACTTATGTGTGTAGATGAGGAATTTGCAGTTTGTGTGTTTTTGCATACTCGTTAGCACCAGTAAAGAAAGAAGTCCAAGATAATGGGTTTGAGGGGTTTTGGTCTATGCATTTTCATGGTGCCCAGCCTAGAATAGGATTTAGAGATGGCGTTGTTTTTATATCCCCTAAAGGCACTATCAAGACCTTTCGTATAGACTTGAGTTTGATTGCACTAATAACATTGAGTATGAAGCCTTAATTCTACGATTGGAATTGTCCTGGGTTATAGGAATAAAGTGTTTAAAGGTGATTGATGATTCTGATCTCATTGTGTCACTCACAAGTTAAAAAGTCATATGTTGCTAAAAATGAAAGGATAAAGGGATATAGAAAATATGATCCGAGAGTACAAGGATGTCTTGACTCTTTGCTTGGTTAGATGATGATTTAAGGCTGACAATGGAGACATAATCCAACAAACAATTCCATTAAAAGAAGGGGCAGAACCTTTTAGGCAAAAACAACGAAGCATTACCAAAATTGGCCCTTCTAATTTAGAAAGAATTACAAAAAATGTTGAATACAAAAATAATAGCCCCCACTAGACATTCATCTTGGGTGGCAAATTTGGTTGTAGTTTGAAAGAAAAACGGTGAGGTATGTCAATTTGTTGAATTTAAGAATCTGAATCAACTTTCTCTCAACGACAATTACCCTTTGCCAAACATGGAAAATTTGTTGCAAAGAGTTATTGGGGTAGGTTATAGGTATGCTTTCTATGTTGGATGGTTTTTTGGGTTACAACTAATTATTGGTAAAAAAGGAAGACCAAGATAAGATTCCCATTCACCAACCCATGGGAAACCTTTGAGAACTTACGAATGCCATTTGGCCTTTTAAATGGTGGATCCACTTTTCAAAGGGCAATAGATTTTGTTTTCTGAGATCTAATTTTAAAAATAATTCAACTTTGTCAGGTTGACTTAATTGTGTTTTCAAAGGAAAGGAATGCTCATGTCTATCATTTAACAAAGGTTTTGGAAAGATGTAGAAAGTATGGAATCCATTAAACCCCAAAAGGTCGGTATTTGGTGTAGATCGAGGAAAATAGTTGGGCCATATTGTTTCTAAGGATGGTATTTGTATTGAGCCAGGCAAAGTAGATTCCATAAAGAAGATTCCTTTCCCTATTATTATAAAGTCCTTATAGTTGTTCTTTGGTAAGATAAATTTTGTCGGAAGGTTCATTCCAAATTTCACTAAAATTGTTAAACCAATGACTAGCATGTTAAAGAAAGGCTCCTTGTTTAAATGCTAAGTCATGTAAGGAAATCAAAAGAATAATTGTTGGTGTGCTATTACAAAAGAATAGTGACAACATGGAACAAGCCACTGCCTTTATGAGTAGGAATGTTAGGGACTTAGAACTAAAGTACACCATTACTAAGAAACAAGCTTATGCCTTAGTCCAGTGTTTAAAGCATTGCATAATTTATGTCGTGTATTCTAAAATTGTAGCTTCTGTGCCTTATCTAACTGCCAAAGAGTCTTAGCTTAGGAAGATTGCTTAGGAATCCAAGGGAAATGGGTGTCCAAATTCAAGAATATGACTTAGACATTAGGTTGACAAAGATCATAAGGGGACAAGACTTAGCTGAAATGTTGATAGAAGGAAATGTGAAGGCCTTAGGATTGGACAATGTTGACAAAGTGAAAGTTGTTCCAGATGAATTGAAAAATCATGAGTGGTATTTAGACATCATTTATTATTTGAAGATTCTTTCATGTCTTGACCACTTGGTTGATCACAAGAGAAGGGCATTGAGATTGAAAGATGCAAGGTACTAGATTTAGGGTGATCTTGGTTGGAAGAACCTTGATTGGATTATTCTTAGATGTGTTAATAACGATGAAGCTAATAAAGTAATAGACGAATTCCATTCAGGGCATTGCGAATGCCATTGTGTAGTGTGTATTATTGCATATAAAATCTTGAGAGCAAAGTACTATTGGCCTACATTTTTCCTAGATGCCCTTTATTTTGTTAGGTGTTGACAACCATGACAACTATTTGCAGGAAATACATTTACCTACTTTACCTTTGAAATCTGCTCTAGTGGAAGCTCCTTTTCAACAATGGGGTTTAGACTTTATCGGTGAATTTAAAGATAATTCTAGTAATGGATATTGTTGGATTTTAATTGCCATAGACTACTTCACCCAATGGGTAGAGGTCATACCTACAAAGAAGGAAACTGAGGAGGTTGTTATGAGTTTCCTTGAAGATAAAATAATCGCAAGATTCAGTGCCCCGTCCAAAATCACCATTGACAGTGCAAAGGCCTTTAGTTCCTAGCCTGAGTCTAACCTTTCTTTCAACTATGGCGTTATCCTATTTCATTCTTCTAATTAATACCCATAAGGAAATGGATTGGTTGAATCAAGTAATAAGAATTTCATGAACATTATTAAGAAGATAGTTGGTGATAATGAAAATAATAGGGATGGCAAAATCAAGTATGGATTGTGGGTAGGTAAAAGCACAAGTAGATGATCTAAAGTAAGATCCCTTTGAGTTAGTATATGCAACATGAGTGAGATTGCCTATTAGCCTAAGGGTCCTTTGATGAGACTTTCGATCAAATGTTCCTTTAATTTGTCCCTAGTTTCTTACCATTTGATTAAATGTTGCTTGCCTAGTTTCTTCCAATTTCACTATGAGTTAGTATATGGAACATGAGTGAGATTGCTTATTAGCATAAAGGTCCTTGTTACTCACTTGTTGTAACAATTCACTAACTAATTAAGAAGCTATTCAAGCAAGAATAAATCAATTAGTGGAATTGGAAGAAACTAGGCAAGCAACATTTAATCAAATGGTAAGAAAGTAAGGACAAATTAAAGGAAAATTTGATCGAAAGTCTTATCAAAGTACCTTTGCGGAGGGAGATCTTGTACTCGTGGGACAAAAGAAAGGAGAAGCTTGGTATGCATAGAAAATTCAATAGCCTATGGCTTGGTCTTTATAAAATTAGAAAGGTGGCTGGAACAAATTCTTTTTATCTTACTAGCCTAGATGAGGAGAAGCTGCCATTGCTGGTTAATGGACAACTTCTCAAGCTTTATTTCTTTTGACGACATTTAGTGTTAGAAGTAATGATAGAGTCAGATTAATAAGCTTGTTCCAAGTAGTAGATTAGATAGGTAACCTTTTGCATGTAGTTTTGATCTTGTTGTGTGTCTTTATTTTTACCTGACATTATGCAGAATCAACAATCAACTCCATTTTCTATTTGATATTTTCAAAATAGAATATAAAAAAATGGATTAATATTTTTTTAAAATTGGGGTGATGATATCGCCCCATCTTGTGGGTCTAATCTTTTTGATGTTGAGTATTAGCCGGATATGATGAAAGCTTTGATAATTTGGGACCTCCATGAGGAGCACTTGTAGTTCGTGCTTCCCAACAACGCATAGTTGGGGTACTAGAGATTTTTGAGGTTCTTATGTGAGTGCATGTCCCCATGATGTTACCCTATATCATGTAGGGTGACTAGATGATTATTGCACTTGTGATTTTCATCACAAACAATAGTTCCACAAAGGTGATTGATGGAGGTTTACACCATAGACACTTCCAGCATGCTCATATGGCATCCTAGGGTGATTTATGTTGATGGAGTTTGTATCAAGTGTACTCTAGTGTCGTGTCATACACCCTTTAATATTGACTGTGATGGTTCACTAGTATGGATCATGGCTCATTGTGTTTGATGGTGTACACTATAATGGCTCATGACACTCTAAATTGTTGTCTCTTACTAGGATGATTACATGGTGTGTTTATAATTTACATCTAGATAAGTGTTTCACCTTGTCGATGGATGTGTGTCCCTAGTGACCTAGGTGGGTGTCGAACATAAATCATGTCATTCCCATTTATACTCCTAGACATTTTTCGTGCCTTATCAATTCTTCACCTTTTCACTCATTTTCATCATTTCCCCTTTTAAGACTGGCTTATCATGTGTCATGTTGCAAGGCGTAACAGTTCTATGTATGAAATGCCAAAGTAAAAAAAAGAATTTCTCTAGATAGAAGCACCTCATATCATATTATTATACAGTTGAGTTGTGCCACCTTTATAAAAAGCCTTATTCCTAAATTTCTTGGTCAAGTTAAAAAATGAAAGAAAGAAGGGTCTAATCAAATGCAAATAAAAAAACGGAAATACAAAAAAGAGGCTGAAAGAATGGTGACTCATGCTAAGCGCTCCCTCTAAGGCACACATATGGAAACAAATATATTACCCCTAGCTCATGAAGGCTATGGAATGGACCTCTTACTCACTTATGCTATATGACTATGAGGGGTAACGCATGAAAGCACCCTTTTCCATAGTACCGTATTCACATTATCATCTACACCTAACTTAAGTCCTGGGAATTGCATCCCATCTTGGTGTCTCACATGTAATTTTCAATTTTGGTTAATGATGTCCACACCATGGTTAATCTAAGTAAAGGGATAAAGAATTAAATGAGTAATTGAGCCATTAGAAAGGTATCACTTGATGATCACTAAATACATGATTCCTTACATTAGCTCACACGTGGGAGGCCCTATCTCTTACACCCACATGTGGAAGCTTGGAGATGCATCGATTCACCTTTAGAGTGGTCCTAGCCTAAAACGACTTGCTTTCTCGCTCAATACCTTAAGTTGGTATTGAATGCTTTGAGGGTGATGTCTTGCTTAAAAGTCCCACGTGCCACATGTGTGGTTGTCTTCATCCAAAGTGCGCTATTAAAGGAGGTCATTCCTCACTTGATGGAGGTCATTGGCTCTTTCTTTGATGAGGTTGCTAGTGGCTGACTCACCTTGAGCATTTCTAGGTCGATGTTGGATATTGGACTTGCTCTTATGCCCACTCGAAGGGTGTATCCCACTTGATGGAGCTAGCATTTGTTGGATATGCTTACATGTGGCATTGCTAGCCTTATTTTATGTATTGTTGACCCAATCCTCTCAAGTTAGTTGAGGGATAATGATTGTTTATGCATTCCTAGATTAGATCTAGGGTTTATGCTTGGATAATATGATTTAATTGGATGAGGTTTTGAGCTTCTTCTCTATATAAGAGAAGGTCCTATTGTAAACTTTGCTAGAAGTTGTGGAGAGAATCATTATGCTATTTTTTAGTACTCCTAATTGTTGCTTATGGAAGGTTGATTTGAGCGTTTCATTGGATCTCTTTGATGCTTGGTTAATGGATGTCATCTTCAATTGTCTATGGTCTTGATAATAATCGGTTAATATCTTTCTCTATTATATTGGATGCTTGTCATTGGAAGAGTTAGTAGTGTGCATGTTTGTTGATATTGGTTGTGCTGTTCTTAGCCCTTGCTTGACAAATATCTCCTCAAGGCTATTGGAAATGTTTAACTTAGGATTACCCTATTGAAGATTTCTGAAGTGGATCTAGCTATTAGGGTGTGGATTGGGTTTGAACCATTCAACCCTATCTATTCTTTAATTACTAAAGCCTCCATAAGATCATCAATTGACCCCACTTGCCCAATTTGGATTTGCTAGGCACTAGTCACATCTTCTCTGCCACTTCAAAATTTAATTTCATCTTTTCCTTTTTGTTTTTAAGTAGATCTGGAAATTTCTGTCATTTACATACATCAAAATTAGCCCTAAAGCATTATATTGCATGGTATATTTGCCCTAGTTGATGGCTGGAAATTATCTTTTTGGAAATCTGCTATGTTGTATTAATTAAATCTGCTCTAAACATAATTAAAAAATACAATTTGAATGCTGATTTGCTTGGTTAAAAGTTTAAGATTAGTAAGTGTCTTGAAATTCCTGGTTCTACCTTAGTGTTAGCCCTATTCGTATTTCATTTATAATGTTAACAAGGGTTAAAAGATTCTGCAGTTACAATTCTGGTTTCCTGGTTGGAAAAGATGTATTCTTTGCAAGTTTATAACAACAATTAATTAATTGCTTCAGATAGGGAAATTGAGGGAATTTTCACACACATTAATCAACTCTCAAACCCTAATTCTGCATTACTAAAACATCTCAAAACAGATCTGGATCTAAGCATTCAATACCAACTTAATTTATAGCTGGAAATCATTTCTAGTTGATGTTCAAATAGTAACTTAAGTCATCTTGGAATTGTATCTCGCTTTAAACTTAGGTTCTAATAGGGAAGTCCCCCATGTGTTGGATTACCCAACCCAAAGTGAGGGAATTAGTTTGTTAGGTGACAGTGCCAACTCTTCTGAGTTATACTTGACCTTAGAACCTAGTGGAGACTTTGCACTAAGAGGTGCTAGTTTAGGTAACAACACATCCCAATCACATTTTTTTTTACAAGTACATGTCAACATTGGGTTAGGTTACACAGAATGATCACAAGATCTATTGAACTAGTTCTCTACTGGTATAATGGAGTCTTCACTCATTAACTTGAACAAGATAAAAACATTGTAGCAATATTTGTATACAGATTTGAATTTGAATACAATTTGATAAGGAAAAGATATGTGATGAAAAAAATCAAGTTCAACTCCAATATGGAACTATACATCTCATAGATACTAAAATATGCATTTTGTTCCAAATTTAAGAAGATTTCAGCCTCAAGAATGCCCAATAAAGCAGAAAAAATCCATTTCTTGAAAATTTTGTGATTAATTTATTCAAGTTCTTTTAAATATTCTTGAGGTTTTGGGTCTGTTTGTTGTTTTAGATTTATGAGTTTACAGAGATCACATATGTGAGGTATATTATCAAATACCATCAAATGTAAGTTGACTGTACTGTATTCGTAACTTATCTTAGTGTGGAATTTCTGTACAGCAAAGGCCATTGTGGTTGAATCTGTTGAATTTTAGCATTAGCATGAATACTTCAAAAAAATTTGCAGACTAACTGATAACAAATGACAAGTGCAGTAAGACATCAACACATCAAAGCACTGAACAAAAGAGTTTTTCACCGGTGAAACCTTTAAAGGACAAAAACCCCAAAAGCATTTGTAATTCATCTCTGAAAATGAGATGTCTGAGTTCTTCAATAATTCCATAAACCCTAATGGGTTTGTACCATAAAAAACATAGAAGATAATTTTACACAAAAACACCAAAATAGGGTTTTCACCAAATTAGGACTTTCTGCCCTAATTTTCTCTCTCCTGCCCAGAAAACTCAGACTGCCTGAATTAGCTGCCCGTGACCTGTCTAGCTGCCCGGAAAAACTCTATCAGGCTGCCCGGATTAATTCTCTGCTGCCAGAGATCCCGTATGCCTACCCGGACCTTATGCTAGCCTGCCCGAAGTGCTGTGTGCTTGCCCGTGATCTCTGTCTAGCTGCCTAGAGGCCTACCTAATCTGCTTGGAGGTTTGTGGTTTGCCCCAGAGCCTTCTCGGGCTGTCTGCTGCTGGCCCGAGGGTTGATAGCCTGCTCAGAAGTCTTTCGGGCATGTTTGCTGCCTGCCCAAGGCCCTAGCAGGCTGCCCTGAGCTTGCTGTAGGTGCTCGTGGGGATGGAATGGCTGTTGGTGGAGTAGGAGGGGCTGCCTGTGGAGGAGGAGGGCTGCCCGTGAGCTCTGAGTGCTGCCCGGGATAACTGTGGAGCTGCCTGTGAGGTGGGTTGCTGCTGTTGGTGGAGTTAGGGTAAAACCCTAAGACATGAAGATGCTGCAAAAATGGTGAAACCCTAGTGTAGGGTTGATAAAAAAAAGTGTAGATGCCCTAGCTAAACTCATCCATGCTAGGGCATAAACACAAAACTTCCTTCTCTTCAATAACCAATGAATTCTTCTGTTGGAGCAGCTGCAAGTGTAAGAGCAAGTGTGTGTGTAATAATGAAATGGATTGATCTTCTTTTATAGCCTTTGAGTCACCTGTAAGTGGACCAAAACTCAAAAGAACAAAATAATAATATTTTATTCTTTTATCACTGACTTTTACCTTTAGTAGTACTAAAGGTCTTTTTGCACTTTCACTTTGACTCCTTAGTGGTACTAAGAGTCCTTATGTATTTTAGACTTTTACTTTAGTCTTCTTCAAGTGCCCTGTGGTCAAAACAAGTGGTCAAGGTGGTCCTTCATCCCCACTCAAAGTATATCATCATAAATAGAGAGAATTACTAATTCTTTTATCTCACACTCTGTGTGACACAAAGATTGGATACTAAGGTGTCTTAATGAAGGGTAGCTAAGCCTTGGAGAAGATAAAAAAGCCCACTGATTGAGGGTCAGAGCGTCACACATGCCCAGACCCAGTCTAGGGCTTATAGTGTTATCCTGGTAACATACTAGGTGCCTCAGCCATAGGCTGTATAATTTGATACAAGATCAAATACTTGGTAACAGACCAAGCGCCTCCATTCTCCCGGAGAATGGCTCTCAGCCTTGGGCTGAGTCCCTAGTCCTGGACTAGGTGAAATTCCTGGTAATTGACTAGGTGCCTCCATTCAAAGAATAGCCACTCAGCTCTAGGCCGAGTCCCCTAGTGCTAGACTGGTTCCACATCCTGGTCCCGGACCAGATGTCTCCATTCAACAGAATGGTCACTCAACTCAAGGTTGAGTCTCCTAGTGCTGGACTGGTTCCATATCTTGGTCCTGGACCAGATATCCCCATTTAATAGAATGGTCACTCAACTCAAGGTTGAGTCCCCTAGTACGAGACTGGTTCCACATCCTGGTCTCGGACCAGATGTCTCCATTCTCCTAAGAGAATGGCTCTCAATGCTGCTCAGAAAAATCAACAGAATCTTGCTTCTATGGTTAAAAACTTAAACCCATATATATGATACTTGACATTTGTCTTTGTGGTATATATGATGGTTTGCAAAAAATTACCTGTAGATAGAAGGTTCCTAGATGGTACTTATGAAGGGGCCTATCATGTCGAAGGTACAAAGAGATGAGTATGATGCTTAAATGGGAGGAGGTAGAGACAATACAAGAAAATGAACTACACAAATTGATGTTTTAGAACATTATGAAAGCTTGTAAGGGAGGTCCAAATGTGGAAATTGAGACTAATGGGAAAATCGAAGAAGACATCTTGGTGGGAGCAAGCAATCATGAGAATGCTCACTGCTCACCTTTACAGATTCAGGGAAAAATTACAGAATCAGAAAAAGGAAGAAAACATAGTGAATATCATTGATGGAAATATAGAAGTGACAGTTGAACATGAGACTTGGATCAATTAAAATTAACCTAGAGGCTTGTGTAGATCCCCTACACTTTGAAATTGATAATTATTTTCAAAGATATGCACGAGATCTCAGAAGTTTCTAGAAGAAGAGGAGAGTCCTGCCCCAACAATAGGAGTGGAGCATTTGTAATTTGAGAGTCTTAACACACCATATACTGGTCAAGCCTTGAATTACAAAAAGAATAGTTGATTATTGCTAATAAATAACAACATCATGCCACTCAATTATGGTCCTAACAATAGTAACAGTTGATCTTATCAAGTATTTGTCACTTATCAATAGACAACTCCCACTTGATATATGTCGATCATGGGGATCCTAAGTGCTTTTTACTCCTCCATGTTCTTTTTAAATTTCCACCGAGTCTTAGGAGTTCGGGGACGTGTCTTGGGGATGTGTGTTGAGGTCCCCCAAATTCTAGTGAACGTCACAAGGGGATGTTAGGGGCCCTGATGTAGGGGTACCCAACTTGAAATATGAAATATATAAAAATAAAAGAAATATTTGAACTATAAAAAATAGTTTTTTAATGCATAATTAATGAGTCTTCTACACAGTCAAGTAGCAACACCAATGATCCAATTGACATTTACACAATTTGAAAATTGGTATTTAGAATAGGAGAATTCTGAGATGAAATTGGGATGAACAATGGGATCGTTTTGCAACTGCCTGGAGTGCGCAGAATAAATGGCCATCTTGGGATGAAGAGTCTAAGGCGGGCAAATCCAAGTGATTTGAATGTACTTCCTATAGATGTTGCCCTTGACCACTATGTTGATCTCCCCTTTTATGTGAAGGAGGTGTCTTAGGGGATCTAAAGAGTAACTGAAAGGAGATAGACACCCTACAGATCAAAGTCACCAGGCTCAGAATTGACAAAAGCTCGACAAAGCAAAAGAGCTAAGACTTTGAATCAGACTGTGAAAAACTCGTCAATCACACAAAGATAAAAGATATACAGATTTTGACATACACCAAGCATAGGTTAAATTGAGTGGGTCTAACTCAGTCAAACCAAGTTTGACTCATGATTAATCATGAGTCAAATTTGGTCAAAGTTTGATTCCCGCACTTCTCAAAAAAATTGTTTAGGATTCGATTAGACTCAAACTCGATGAATCATGAGTTTGACTTGCAATTCTGGTGACTATGCTATAGATATGCTAACAGACTAGATGTGAGAGGTGGCCTAAGAGAACCAACCTTGTCTACATGCTTGGAAAGGCTCAGGAGGCAACGTCCCTGAGAGGAGAAAAGAGCGAGATAGGGGTATATGTTGCGTCCAATATTGGTATCCCCAAGCTATAGATGCTGTGTAGAAAAAAGATGATTATGAAAATGTTCTTTAAGTGTTAAGGGTGATTCCCAAAATCTGCTTGGATAGTGGCCTACACAACCATCTGTTTTTTTTTGACAAGAATAGTTAAGTTTTTATAATAGAGAACAGTGGTCAAGCCACTGATAACAATACATCTAA
This sequence comes from Pseudotsuga menziesii, assembly GCA_001517045.1. Taxonomy (NCBI): domain Eukaryota; kingdom Viridiplantae; phylum Streptophyta; class Pinopsida; order Pinales; family Pinaceae; genus Pseudotsuga; species Pseudotsuga menziesii. Next base: position 143,149 of record LPNX010523067.1, on the reverse strand, counting down.
AAACTATTGCTGTGACCTTATACAAATGTCCAAAATTCAGTAATTTAGACTTGAAGTAGACTGCTAAGGCTATGGAAGCCTGGCCGACTAGAGACAAGCACACTTTATACATTACAGCTGTCGAGACAACGAGAACAGACTGGAAAACTAAGACGGGACCTGAAAACATAACTACTAAATGAAGTTGCTTGGGATTCCTTTCCCCACGGCCTCCTACTTCTCCTCCTTTGCAATTTTCCAGTCCAGCGTGAGTTTGCCAACTTGCATTTCTAATTTGATGACCCGGTTCTCCAACTCGTCCTGAGAAACAACTTGTTCTTTGAATTGTTGGTCCACTGAGCTGGTGATGTCCTCTTGAATCTGGATGATTTCTTCATCTAGCGGCTTGAACCTCCTCCCCCCTTCCTCGTCCAGCTTCACAAGCACCTGATTATGATCTCGGAGAAACTTCCTCATCCGGTTAAGCTCCTCCTCCAACAACTCCAGTTTTTCCTTCAACGATGGACCGGGTTTTGATCTTGACGCCATTGGCTCTTTCCACAAGCTTGCTGGTGCTGTCTTCCTAATTACTTCCGCTGAATGCTTTCGTGAGAGTGCTTGCGGGACTCAGATCATAGATGAAGGGGAAAGAGCCTCGGTCATCTATAAAACACCACAAATCATGCATACCTCGAGATCTGAAGAAATCTTGCCAAATCCGCCCTCTGGGAAGCTGAAGGGCCAACAACAGCAAACAATCCATCACAGACTGGTTGAAGGGAGGATTCACACGATGAGTGGTACGAGCAACCTCCGTACGCTGTCGTTTTAAAGCCCAAAGTACAGGAGACAGCTGGCCCATCCATGAGATCCAGTTCCGTGTGTTGGAAGGAGGGCTTAGGGTATGAGTGCATGGATCCCAGACCCATTGAGTAACGAAAAACACTTGCTCAAGGGAGCCCCTCTATTTTCTTCAGAATTTGCTAGAGCGTTGAGACCCCTTAGGATGTGGTAAAAACTTATAGAGTTGAACTTATTCAAGAGAAGAGTGATTTGCTTTAGGATGTGGCTAAGCTTGATCTGCTAAGGCATATTTTGAGAGATGGAGGCCTATATTATCAACCTGGAATCTCCGAAAACAACTAGATCTCTGATGTTCCTATTAAGTGCTTGAAGAATCCCTTGCCAAAGGGCCAGTGCTTCTGCACTATTATTTGTATCCGTCCCCAAATTCCAAGAGTAAGACAATTCAAGAATTCCATTAGGATCCAAGAGGATCCCTCCCCCTCCTGCTGCCCCTTATGGGACCATCTGTTGTTATGAACATAATAAGTAATAATAAAATAAAAAAATAAAAAAATAATTAATAGTTAGGATGATTAAGAGACACCTCATTTGGGTGAATAGTCACCATGAGGACCTATTTATACGGGTCTATTCAATATTCAAATTATATTCTTATTCATGGCTTATTTAATATTCCAAGTATTTTGGTAATATTTTGTCTGAGTGAACTATTATTCGACTCATTTGGTATTAGAGCCCCTTCTTGGGCTTTTATGCTAATCCGGCGTTTGGCTAGAGTTTTGAGACATTGTTTGGTCTATTTTGGATTTTCTGAATTAATTAGGTCTTTGACCTTATTCAAAAGAAAGAGAGAAAGTTAAAAGAAAAGAAAAGAAAAGTAAAAAAAAAAGGAAAAGTAAAAACAAAGAACTAAAAGAAGTAAAGAGAAAATAAAATATAGAAACCGCACATGGTTTCTTAAAAAACTATACATGGTTTCTTTTTCAACAACAAACAACATGTGGTTTATTGGAAGCATTTTTTAGAATATAAAATCCTTAATACAAAATCCTAATTTTAATAAATTCAATATTACACAATAATATTCATATTATTAATATTGAATTTTTATTAAAATTCTAATTTTCTAAACTTTGTATATATTAATTTATAATAATAATGTTTATTATTATAAAATTACTCAATCCCAAAATTTTAAAATATTGTTATTAATTATAATAACATATATTATTATTATTATTATAAATATAGTTATTAATTTTAATAACTATTGGGAAACAAAAAGGGAAAAAAATCAAAAGGGATTAATAATTATTATTTTGAAATAATAATGATTTTTGGAAAAGGAAAAGGTTATTTAACCTAATAAGAAGAAGACGAGGTAGTCAAAGAAAGACAAATTATCATCAGAAGAAATCAAAAGACAAAGAATACCATGGAAACCAGTTTACAATTATAAGTAGAAAAATTAGAAGGTAAATTAAGGCACTATCAAAGAGATAATGAAGATTTACGTAACATGAATACAAACTCAGAAGTAATGATTAAACTACATAAGATACAAGAAAGGTTCAATGAACAAAAAAATTTCGACTAGAAAAATCATATAGAAAAATTGTTTGCGAAAATTGAGGAATTAAAAGACAAAAGTGATTTCAATCAGAGATTAAAAAATCAAGATATAAAAGATTACGAAGCAAAAATAATATGCTTGACAAAAATTGTTAACGACAAGGATGAAGAATTGATGCAAATACGAAAGAAATTAGAAGATCAAGAATTAGAAATCGACCAAAGTCGACAATAGATAAAGGTTCTTCAATAACAAAATGACGACTCTGTTACCACCTAAGTTGTACTTGGTGGTTTTTTCAAGCAGGCCGACGAAGTAGAACAAGTACACTTGTTCATGATCAGAGTTCAGAAGTCCGCTAGCCTCTTTCTAGGAGTATGTTTGAAATTTTTTGTAACACATGTTCATACGCCCTTGGGGAAATTGTAAAAAATGTTCTAGCATTTTAAATTTTTATAAAAGGCTCGGCTTCCGAGACTTGAGCATCGAGCCGACTAGCCCAGATTGTTTTTTCCCTCAGTTATTATTGGTTGTTGAACAAACGACTAATAATTTATGAGTTTTTCACTCACACCAAACTTGGGGTAGTCGTCTTGGTGTTTCAGCCTTAGGAGGCTATTAGAGCCTTCGTGTTAGTGTTTTTCAACATGATAGGCATTGAAATTGAGTCGTATGGACATGTGCTAGGTCCCCCTAGAGTTTTGTCTAATTCCGAGAAAAAGTAAATTTTTTTTTTCACCGTTTTTAATGCCATTTTTAATAGTTTAAATGGAAAAATTCAAAGTGTAATAAAAGTCAAATACGGAGTCCGTTTCTGACGTGGAGACACTCGTTTTCACACCCAGAGCATCCACTTTACCTTCAGTACCACTTTTCACATTAGTCAGGCAACCAGAGCACCCCGTGGAGCATTACTCAACTAAAGATGCGTTAGAATGGCATTTTAATGCTAAATTATGACATTTTGGCACCATGGTCAAAGTTTGAAAAGGTGAATAATTAAAATAACAATTAATTTTTTGAGTGGTGGGGTGACATGGCATGGGTCCCCTAAGTCTTACGAACCTTTCAAACTTAAGTTTGTAATAAAACATTGTATTTTTTGGTCTGAATGAATGAGGAGAAGTGTGAGGATGGGTGACGTCATCTAAGCTTCACACAAGCAAGTGTGAAGGCTAGCGTTAGGAGAGGGACCCCTTTTAAATTAAAGTTGGAACATTGGGCTTTGGTGAAGCCACATTAGCGTGAAGAGTGGTGGGTGAAAGGTGACATCAACCCCATCACGTCAACCTTGGAAGCTAGCGTGAGATGGATAGCGTGAGCCTTCATGGTGGTTATGGATACTAGCGAATGGGGAAGAGGGGTGGACCCCTCCCCAATTGGTTTTGTTTCACATTATTTTTAGCCTTGGATATATTTAGAGCTAGCGAATCATGAAGATTGGATGACGCTCTTTCACCAACCTCATGAGCTCACGCGTGAGGGAATGAAGGAAGTCGATTTGGAGTAGGTGAGTTGGATTGAGTGGGTGGGTAGCTGATTGAGAGTTAAGTGAGAGAGGTGTCAATCACTTCTACAGTCCCTCTTTAGTTCAGCTTAGTTCAGGCTCAAAAAACTTCGGGTGTATCTTCAGTGTTGGTAGCCCCCAGGGGCTTGAGTCTGGCTATAAATAAAGCCTCTGCCTCTCTTACAAACTAGTTGGGTTTGGAGTAAGAGAGCGCATGTTGTTGTAATCTATATGCTATTGCTATTTTGCTTGGAATAAATTAAAGCTTTGGAGGCTAGTGGTGGTGTGCTCTTTTGTGTGGATTAAGATTGTCATGCATTATTGAGGTAAAAAACTGTATTTTTCCAATTTTTATGCATTTCTCGTGGTTTAGATCTTGCCTATGAAGGTTTCTTCGAACTGGTAGGAATAGAAATTGAAAGTAAGACTACTTTAGTTTCTATATTATCATGTATGCTTAGAGGTCAAACATTGCATGTTAATAAGTTTATTTTCATGCATTATTAACCTCTCTTTGTATGTGCTTTCAAGATCTCATGGGTATGTTTGAGTTTCAGGTTTCCTAGCTTCGACACGGTGTGGATCTAGCTTGATTCTACCCCTTTCAAATCAAATACGAAAGACATAGTCCCTCGGCATCTCACTACAAAGTGTTTCAAAGCGAAACCTCCCCGGCAACAACATATTCTTTCTCTTTCCTTTCTCATTTTCTAAATCAATTTTCCCCCTTTGTTACCCAACTTGTTTACTTAGATCTATGCTTTAAAAAATATAAATCTTGCACTTAGATCTAGTTCTCAAGTTTTGAATAGATAAGATCTATTAAGCATTGTTCATTCATTTAAAATAGATCTGGCATAAAGGAATCAGTTTTTGCATGGCATTTTCAGTAAAATCTATAGCTTGCATGCAATAGTTTTCCTTTCAAGTCTTGAAGTTATATCTAGCATAAAAGTGCAAATCATATTGGCTTCCCGAAAGGCAAGCCAAGATCCCAAGGAAAGCTTGGTTCTTTGGTTCCTTTTTGCATGTTTTTTCAACTTTTTAATTTAGTTTTTCTTTTTGGTAAATTTTGCGTTGTCCAAAGACACTTCCAAAATGTTTTTGGGCACTTTCTACTAAATTTTGCTTGCTGGTTTTTAGCAGGCCTGTCCAAAAAGAGGAGGATACGCTGCCCAAAAATCAAATTTTGGGCCATTTGGAGCTTCCCATAAGTTTCCCCATAGTCGGGCTTCTTTTCATTCCGTGTTGTAAGCCTTTGGATCCTAGATAACAAGGACCAAAGTGCATTTCTTCTAAAGTTTTGTAACCAAGTAATAAGAAAGATCTAGAGTAGGCTACCTGCAAGGAATATGTAGGCTGCTGGTTGGAGTCTCTGAGACGATGTTCAACACTACACCGCAAGGGTGTAGCCTAACTGTGTCTTGAGGTCACTGACCAGTTGTTCCTGCTTTTTTTGGGTAAATTTGCCACCGTATGATCCAGGAGGATATTGGTGGCCACCCACCTATTCCTCTTGGACCCCCACCATTGTTTCTTTCAGTTTTCCAGTTTCCTTAATTGTAGCACAATTTACTATTTTTGGCAGTTTTCGGGTCCTAAACTTCCGGAGCCATTTTGAGGCCCTAAACGACGTTTTTTTGGCATCGAATGGTTGGGCAAATATGAGTCTGTTTCGGACTCTATAATTGCTGTTTATGGATGTAGTCCTTAAACAGATCTTTCTAACGATATATCATGCGTGTCAAACGGAGGTAGTATGCTAAAGTTATGACCCCGGGAAATTGATGTACCAAGTTACCCAACGGGGCCCACATTAAGGCGTTTCACCTCCTAGGGTTAAGGCGTTTCCATTGTTTCTCCATAATATATAGGCTTTCGAGCCTCATTGTAACACAGAGTTCAGAGGCATGTAGCCACCACATCTCTTCTTAGAGATAAGCTACCAACGCTCTAGCTAGTTTATTTCCATTCTGTATGTAAACAAGTTTCAGTTATTGATTAATGAAATGAAGTGTTATTTTCGTTGCATCTTTGTTTCTATGGTTATTTGTGTATTCTGTTGCGTTCCTGCATAAATCCGGATCACCGCAACGGCTTAATTCGAGGCGTTGGATTTTCGCCTGGATTGAAGGAGCCTACTCTAGATTTTTTTTTATTACTTGGTTACAAAACTTTAGATGAAATGCACTTTGGTCCTTGTTATCTGGGATCCAAAGGCTTACAACGCAGTAAGAAAAGAAGCTTGGTTGAGGGGGGAACTTCTGGGAAGCTCCAAATGGCCCAAAATTTGATTTTTTGGGTAGTGTATCCTCCTCTTTTTGGACAGACCTGTTAAAAACCAGCAAGCAAAGTTTAGTAGAAAGTGCCCAAAAACACTTTGGAAGTGTCTTTGGACAACGCAAAATTTACCAAAAAAAAAAATCTAAGTTAAAAAGTTAAAAAAACATGCAAAAAAAGGAACCAAGGAAAGCAAGCTTTCCTTGGGATCTTAGCTTGCCTTTTGGGCAGCTAATATGATTTGGCCTTTTATGCTAGATATAACTTTAAGACGTGAAAGGAAAACTATTGCATGCAAGCTATAGATTTTACTGAAAATGCCATGCAAAAACTGATTCCTTTATGCTAGATCCATTTTAAATGAATGAACATTGCTTACTAGATCTGATCTATTCAAAACTTGAGAACTAGATTTAAGTGCAAGCTTTATATTTTTTAAAGCATAGATCTAAGTAAACAAGTTGGGTAACAAAGGGTGAAAATTGATTTAAAAAAGGAGAAAGGAAAGAGAAAGAGTATGTTGCTGCCGGGGGGTTTCGCTTTGAAACACTTTGTAGTGAGATGCTGAAGGACTGTCTTTCGTATTTGCTTTGAAAGGCGTAGAATCAAGCTAGATCCACGTCGTGTCGAAGCTAGGAAACTTGAAACTCAACCAAAACTCAAACATACCCGTGAGATCTTGAAAACACATACAAAGAGAGGTTAATAACGCATGAAAATAAACTTATTAACATGCAATGTTTGACCTTTTAGCATACATGATAATATAGAAACTAAAGTAATCTTACTTTCAATTTCTATTCCTACCAGTTCGAAGAAACCTTCATAGGCAAGATCTAAACCACGAGAAATGCATAAAAAATGGAAAAATATAGTTTTTTACCTCAATAATGCATGACAATCTTAATCCACACAAAAGAGCACACCACCACTAGCCTCCAAAGCTTTCTTTTATTCCAAGCAAAATAACAATAGCATATAGATTACAACAGCATGTACTCTCTTTCTCCAAACCCAATTAGTTTGTGAGAGAGGCATAGGCTTTATTTATAGCCAGACTCAAGCCCCTGGGGGGCTACCAACACTGAAGATACACCCAGAGTTATCTGAGCCTGAACTAAGCTGAACTGAAGAGGGTCTGTAGAAGTGATTGACACCTCTCTCACTTAACTCTCAATCAATTGCCCACCCACTCAATCCAACTCATCAACTCCAAATCGACTTCCTTCATTCCCTCACACGTGAGCTCATGAGGTTGGTGAAAGAGCGTCACCTAATCTTCATGATTCACTAGCTCCAAATATATCCAAGGTTAAAAATAATGTGAAACAAAACCAATTGGGGAGGGGTCCACCCCTCTTCCCCATTTGCTAGTATCCATAACCACCGTGAAGGCTCTCACACTAGCTTCCAAGGTTGACGTGATGGGGTTGATGTCACCTTTCACCCACCAGTCTTTACGCTAATGTGGCTTCACCAAAGTCCAATGTTCCAACTTTAATTTAAAAGGGGTCCCTCTCCTAACGCTAGCCTTCACACTTGCTAGCGTGAAGCTTAGATGACGTCACCCATCCTCACGCTTCTCCTCATTCATTCAAACCAAAAAATACAATATTTTATTACAAACTTAAGTTTGAAAGGTTCGTAAGCCTTAGGGGACCCATGCCATGTCACCCCACCACTCAAAAAATTAATTGTTATTTTAATTTTTCAACTATTCAAACTTTTTGACCATGGTGCCAAAATGTCATAATTTAGCATTAAAATGCCATTTTGATGCATCTTTAGTTGAAGATGCTCCACGGGGTGCTCCGGTTGCCCGACTGATGTGAAAAGTGGTTCCTAGGGTAAAGTGGATGCTTTGGGTCTGAAAATGAGTGTCTCCACGCCAGAAACAGACTCTGTATTTGACTTTTATTACACTTTGAATTTTTCCATTTAAACTATTAAAAAATTGCTTAAAAAACGGAAAAATTTACTTTTTTCTCGGAATTAGACGAAACCCTAGGGGAACCTAGCACATGTCCATATGACTCAATTTCAATGCCAATCATGTTGAAAAACATTGACATGAAGGCTCTAATAGCCTCCTAAGGCCGAAACACCAAGATGACTAACCCAACTTTGGAGGTATGAGTGAAAAACTCAGAAATTATTAGTCATTAGTCGTTTGTTCAACAACCAATAATAACCAAGGGGAAAAACACTCTAGGATAGTCGGCTTGATGCTTAAGTTTGGGAAGCTGAGCCTTTTATAAAAAATCAAATGCTAGGACATTTTTTATAATTTCTCCAAGGGGTTAGAAACATGTGTTACAAAAATTTTCAAACAGACTCCCAGAAAAAGGCTGGCGGACTTCTGAACTCTGATCATGAACAAGTGTACTTGTTCTACTTCGTTGGCTTGCTTGAAAAAACCACCAAGTACAACTTAGGTGGTAACATCTTGCTCCAACTGTGGGACTTGTGCTCGATCTGGTCATAGGGCAAGGAGAGGATACGAGAACACTTGAATCTCTGGTTTATATAACTTGCAAAAACATCTCAACTTGACAAGAAAACCTTAGTAACACTAGCTTTATATGAAAACCAAACGAACCATTAAGTTGCTTTATTGAAACGAAACAAATGTAGCTAACCAATGAAAGAAAAGTTTTATTTACCCTAAGTAAACATATTGGAAATGCAGAAAGTAAATGCTCACTTTTAAGGAGCTTATTTTCCTACTCTAACCATGATATAAAAATGTTAGGTGTAATCGAAAATCCAATGTAGCTGTTAGATTTTTAACATTAAGCTAGCATAACATTATGATCTTTAACTAAGAGAACAACAAGCACAACAATCAAACACAAGAGACAATGAACACAGTGTTTTTCCTTGGGGAAACCATAAATGGAGAAAACCCCGCAACTTTCTCAGAGATAGAATCAACACCAAAGTAAAACCCCAAAACAGTAAGATGATCTCCCGACAGCAGTAACCTCTTTCTTCCTTGCCCCAGTGTCTTTCTCTTCCTCAGCTATGCGCCACAATTGAGTGTGGATGAGTGTGTGATAAATAGAGAGGCTAGCTCTCTATTTATACTAATTCCCGACTTGACTAAACCCTACTAGGGCCGACCTCTCTAGGAGAGTCTAATAACCCTAGTGCCCCAGAACTGCGGGGACTTTAACCCTTAGACAATAGGAGGGTTACCCACCTTGACTTGACATGACTTGTTTACATTATAGAAACTCCTGATAGGAACATCGGGGCATGACATGATTCAAGTACATTACAAATACATCTCGGAATAAACATCGGGTTACAATACATAAGAAATACAAGTGAATACATTCCAAAGTTACAATTACATCGACACTCCCTCTTAACTAGGAAGGTATTCTCTCGACACAATTTAACAGCACAAGTCTTCTTCTCTGTATCATCTGGGTCATCGTCAAGCTCTCGTCATCTTCATCTTCAAGTCATCTTTCATTATAGGATCTGGATCATCATCACTGGATCTGGATCATCACTAGATCTGGATCATCACTGGACATCATCACTGGATCTGGATCATCACTCGATTTGGATCATCACTGGATCTAGATCATCACTCGATCTGGATCATCACCGCTGAGTCATCATCACTGGATCTAGATCCTCACTCGATCTGGATCAGTACCACAGGTGCTATCTCATGATTCTTCTCGTCACAGGAAGTTCTACAGAGCCAGCCCTTTTTCATGCTGGTTGTAGGCCTAGCCTCCATGTAGGTCTTTCTCAGCGCTTATATCTGACCCTAAGTCAGAATGGCCCGTCCAACACTTACATCTGACCTTGACTCGTCAGAAAGGCATGCCCAGCACTCACATCTGACCATGAGAGGAACTTAATCCCCTCACCATGTCAGAATGGCCCAGCCCTTACATCTAACCATGCAAGGAACCTCATCCTTTCCCATGTCAGAATGGCCTAGCCCTTACATCTGACCTACTTGTCAGAATGGCCCAGCACTTATATCTAACCTACTCGTCAGAATGGCCCAACACTTATATCTGACTTACTCGTTAGAATGGCGTGCACTCACATCTGATCTTGTAGGAACCAATCCTACAGTGACATCAGAATGGCCCCTAGTCCCAGACTAAGCTCCCTGGTAATTGACCAGGTGCCTCCATTCTCCCAGAGAATGGCATCAGCCCTTATATCTGATCAAGTGGGAACTAATCTCTCAATCACATCAAAATGGCCATGTGCTCACATTTGATCATGTAAGACTACATCTTACAGTCGTTTCAGAAAGGCCCTCGGTCCCAGACCAAGTATTCCTGGTAACTGACTAGGCACCTCCATTCCAAGAATGGCAACAGCCCTTACATCTGATCATGTAGGAACCAATCCTACAGTCATATCAGAATGGCTCAGTGCTCATATTTGACATGGAAGGAACCAATCCTCTCACCACGACAGAATGGCTCAGTCCTTACATTTGACCATGGAAAGAACTTAATCCTCTCACCATGTCAGAATGGCTCTGGGTCTCATCATTTCCCTTTGGAGGAAACTTCTATCTGGAGAACACCAAGCTTCTCCCTGAAGTACTCGAACTTCACCCTAGTCAATGGCTTCGTCAACACATCAGCTATCTGTACCTCCGTCGCAACATACTGGAGCTTCACTGCTCCTCTCTGCACCATATCCCTGATATAGTGATACTTGATCTCGATATGCTTCGACTTGTCATGGAACATTGGATTCTCTGACAACTTCACACAACTTTGGTTGTCACAATATATACAAGTAGTATCCAACTGGAGATCAAATAAATCAGACAGTAGCTTACTCAGCCATACTGCCTCACAACTAGCTGAACAAGCTGCGACATACTCTGCTTTAGCTGTACTCAGTGCCACACAGGATTGCTTCCTGCTAAACCAAGAGATCACACTTGATCCCATATTGAAGCAACACCCTGAAGTGCTCTTCCTATCGATGGCACCGCCTGCCCAATCTGAATCAACATAACCCTCCAGGTCAATCTTCTGACTCGCCTCATACTTGAGCCCATAATCAATTGTACCCCTCAGGTACCTCAGAATATGATTTGCAACAATCAAGTGAACATGTCTTGGATCTGTCAGGAACTGGCTCAAGGTGTTCACAGCAAAGCAAATGTCTGGTCTCGTGTTCGTCAGATACATCAAGGACCCAATCATCTGACGATACATCGTAGCATCAACCACTTCTGATGAAGCATCACTCAATAGCTTCAGGTTCGATGCCATAGGTGTGGCCATAGCCATGTAGTCCATCATCCCAAACCTCTTCAGGATCTCTACTGCATACTTCCCTTGTCCGAGGGATATTCCATCCGCATTCTGCCACACCTCAATGACTAGAAAATAGTGCATCATTTCCAAGTCCTTCATTTCGAACTCGGCAGCAAGCTTTCTCTTCGTATCAGGAATCAACCCATCCATACCTGTTACAAACAGATCATCTACATATAGTAGGAGCATCACTGGGTTGCCATCTTCAACCTTGTAGTAAATGTTGTAATCTGCTTTACTTTTGGTAAAGCCCAAACTGGATAGAAAGCTGTCAATTCTACCGTACCATGTCCTGGGTGCCTGTTTCAAACTGTACAGGGATTTCTTCAATCTACATACATGAGATTCCCTGTCATGTGTCTCAAAACCAAGTGGCTGTTCTACATACACTTCCTCTTCTACTACACCATTCAAGAAAGTAGTCTTGACATCCATCTGGTGTATCCTCCATTTCATCAGCGCAGCTAGAGCAAGTACTGATCTGATGGAAGTGTATCTGGCTAAAGGTGCAAAGGTTTCTTCATAATCTATTCCTTCTTTCTGGGAGAAACCACGAGCCACAAATCTTGCTTTATGTTTTTCTATGTTACCGTCTGCAGCATGCTTGATTTTGTAGATCCATTTGGAAGTTACAACTGACTTTCCTTCTGGTCTTGGGACAACATCCCAAACATCATTTTTCATGATTGATTGATACTCTTCGATCATAGCATCCTTCCATTCTTTTCGTTCTGTCGCTTCTTCATAATTGGAAGGTTCTTTATCTATGAAATCACATAGTAATGCTACATATCCGGAGCAGGATCTGGTCCTCTTTCTTTCTTTGTGATTCTCTTCTGGAGCCCCATATCTTTCCGCACCTTGGATGCTTCTCGTACCCAAGCAGGTTTCCTCTTGTGAGGATTCTTCTCTTGAGGTGGATCTACAGGTCTTTGTGGTTCTTCAAATTCTCGATCTTCTTCTTGAGTTTCTTCATTCATGGTTGTGTCATGAATTCTGGGTGCTTCTGCTTCTTCAGTAGGTTTCTTTTTTGGATTTGTTGTAAGCTGTATCTTCATCAAGTGTCACATCCCTACTGATGTCAATCTTTTTGAATCCGGGGAAATATATTCTATAAGCCTTTGAGCTTTCAAAGTATCCCACAAATATACCCTTCTTTCCTGAAGGATCTAGTTTTGTTCTCTTTTCTTTTGGAATGTGTATGTACACAGGACAACCGAATATTCTGAGATGGCTGACTTCTGGTTTCTTGTAGGAGAAGACTTCTTCAGGAGTCTTGTTCTCGAGTACTCTGTGTGGAGTATGGTTCTGTACATACACCGCTGTTCTGGCAGCTTCTGCCCAAAGATGCATAGGAAGATCTTCATCATGAAGCATAGCTCTTACAGCTTCCATGATAGTTCTGTTCTTCCGTTCTGCAATCCCATTCTGCTGTGGATTATAAGGAGTGGACAACTCCCTCTTAATCCCTGACTCTTTGCATAACATTTTGAATTCATTCGATGTGAATTCTCCGCCATTATTTGTTCGAAAAGTCTTAATCTTCTTTTCAGTGTGATTCTCGATCAAGGCTTTGAATTCCTTGAACTTGCTGAATACTTTATTTTTGTTCTTCATGAAGTAAATCCATGTCTTCCTAGAAAAATCATCAATAAAAGAAACATAGTATACATACCCACTTAGAGAACTTGATGATATTAGACTGCATACATCGGAGTGGATGATTTCCAAGATTCCTTTTGCCTTGCTCTCGCTACTTGGAAATGTCTTCTTTGTATTCTTTCCTTTCGCACATCCTTTGCAGACCCCGTCATGTTTTGCTTGAATTTTTGGAAGACCTTCAACAACTCTGCTTGCAAGTGGTAGTGCTCTGTAATGCAAATGTGCAAGCATTCTATGCCAAAGCTCATTTGGCTTTACTGTGTCATGGACCAAGGCTTGTTCTGGATGGCCCTTTAATTTGTACAATCCTCCTTGTTCTCCAATCACTACTGCATCATCGATAGTCTTTCCTTTTGGCCACATGATGACTTGACCAACGTTGCGGGGAATCGTCGCCCCCCCCTTCGAACCCGCTCCGGAATCGCGATTCCAAGGGAATCGCCTAGGAATCGCTATTCCTCTGTCTATAAAACGCTCCCTGCCCAAAAGAGGAATCGCCAGGAATCGTG